>JACEEZ010024052.1:0-33694 GCA_016584305.1 Chionoecetes opilio
GTTAAAAATAAAAAATTTTTTTTTTTTTTTTTGGGGGGTTTTTTTTTTTTTCCCCAACCCCCCCTTTTCCAAATTTAAAAAAAGGGGTGCGGAATAAAAAAAGGGGGTTTCCCGAAAAAAAACCCCCCCCCCCCCCCTTTTTTTTTCCCCCTCCCCCAAATTTCCCCCAAAGGGGGCCCCCTCCCCCCCCCCCCCCCCCTTTTTTTTCCCCCCGCCCTTAGGGGGTTCCCCCCTTCTTTCCCTTTTTCCCCCCTCCCCCCCCCCCTTTTTGGGTTTTTTCCCCTTCCCCCCTTTTTTCCCGTTGCCCTTTATCACGTTTTTTTAAACTACGTAACCCCCAAGCTTTTTCCCCCAAAACCCCAAAACCGGGTTTGCCAGTAATTTCCATATTCACTTTTTAATGAACTTTAGAAATTTTAAATTGTTTATTTTTTTCTTTTTCTTTTTATTTTTAAATAATTTTTCGTGTTTTTGCAAAAAACAGACGATTTCATAAGCAAAGGAAAGATCTGGCGTGAAGGGGTTATATACACTTCTAACTACTACACTAAACCGAATGGGCAGCGTTTATAACATATCTTAAAATAATTACCTTTAAAGTCAGAGTTGTTAATCGTGGAACAAATTTTCCATTTAAACGTCGATGCCAGCACAATAAAAATACATTTTTAAAAAAACAGACGCGTACTGTAAAGTAAATGGGTTTTGAATTGCCCCCCCAGTAATCTTATTTTAACATCTCAAATTATTATTTTTGTGGTTTTTTGTAGTAGCATACTTCTACCATCTTCTTTATACAACTTCCATGTTTCCCCATCTTCTTTAGGGATATAGTATCATTTTCCAACTGTCCTCTTACATGTAGTTGATAGTTAGTAGTATGTAGTTCAGCAGATACCCTCGTTATGGACCAATAGCTAGCCTGGTGTCTGTAGTTTAGCAGATACCCTCGTTATAGACCAATAGCTAGCCTGGTGTCTGTAGTTTAGCAGATACCCTCGTTATAGACCAATAGCTAGCCTGGTGTCTGTAGTTTAGCAGATACCCTCGTTATAGACCAATAGCTAGCCTGGTGTCTGTAGTTCAGCAGATACCCTCGTTATGGACCAATAGCTAGCCTGGTGTCTGTAGTTCAGCAGATACCTTCGTTATAGACCAATAGCTAGCCTGGTGTCTGTCGTTCAGCAGATACCCTCGTTATAGACCAATAGCTAGCCTGGTGTCTGTAGTTTAGCAGATACCCTCGTTATGGACCAATAGCTAGCCTGGTGTCTGTAGTTTAGCAGATACCCTCGTTATGGACCAATAGCTAGCCTGGTATCTGTTCTTCCTATGTATTCCTCCTCCTTAATTAGTAGGCATTAGCGGATTATTAGCGTATGAGACTAATCAGTGATAGCGGTAGTACTAGTTAGCTCACTGCATTCCTGTCATGCTTTGTTATGAATTTCCCAGTTACATAAATATTCTCTATTAAAAGTAATGTCTGTTGTAAAGTACGCGGTGTTATTTCCCAACTGTTTACTGCCGGCCTGTCGCAAAGGAGGAGTGGGTGGGGAGGAGCCTTGTTCTGTGCTATCCTGTTTTCTCACTTCTTGTTCTGTGCTATCCTGTTTTTTCACAAGTAGTTTTGGTGAAATAGTATTTTTTTATGTGTTTTTGCCTATAGCGCGTGTAGGTCGTGAGCTCCAGGGCTGTGATGGTTGGCCCTGGAGGTTCACTTAAGGGCTGTGATGGTTGGTCCTCGCCCGTGGTGGCGCAGGCAGGATTGTTATAGTGACGCCTGTGAGTAGAGGCTCATGCCGCCCCCCTGTGTCCTCCCATGCACTCGCAATCAAAGGCAGAGTTAATGGGCAGCATGTGGGTGTTCTTAGGCCACTCGACGGTGCAGAGATTCTAACCCCTTGAGACCCAGAACCTAATTTCCATTGTAATTTGGGTACCCTTAGACAAGTTTTAGTGACTATAAGCAACATTTTATAGCTATGACCTGTTTAGTATCCTTGTCCACTAACTGATTTGATATATTCAGTGATTTTTCGTAATTTAATGGCTCGACAACAGATGATTTTTTATAGCAAAGGAAAGATCTGGGCGTGAAGGGAGTAAGTGGATTTTGGTTCTCATCGGGGATCGAACTCGGGTCACTGAGCACGCCACTCGGAGACGCTAACCACTCTGCTACCGCCTCCCCAAAGAGCACAGTTCAGCCGATACCCTCGCTATAAACCAACGGGTCTTCTGGCATCTGTTCTTCCTATGTAATCCTGCGTCATCTTACTTTTTTTCCTCATCTCGTTTATCAGTTTTATACTAAATTTCTTCTTCTTCTTCCTATTCTTACTGTCATTGTTCTACTTTTTCTCCTCCTCCTCCTCCTCCCCCCCCCCATTCTCCTCCTCCTCCTTCTCCTTCTTGTCCTCGTCCTCGTCCTCCTTCTCGTCCTCCCTCTCCTCCTCCTCCTCCTCCTCTTCCTCCCCATTCTCCTCCTCCTCCTCCTCCTCCTCCTCCTCCTCCTTCTCCTTCTTCCTCCTCGTCCTCGTCCTCGTCCTCGTCCTCCTCTTCCTCCTCCTCGTCGTCCTCCTCCTCCTCTTCCTCCCCATTCTCCTCCTCCTCGTCCTCCCCATTCTCCTCGTCCTCGTCCTCGTCCTCCTCCTCCTCCTCCTCCTCCTCCTTCTTCTTCACCTCATTCTATTTTTTCCCAGATACTTTTTTTTAAACTTGTTGTCATTAACATTGATTAGACGATGTTTTTACCCCCCTCTCCCTCTCTCTCACAACACCACTTTTTCCTACAGCATAACAGGACCCCTAACACCCCCTCCCTCCCTCTCACCTATCACCCCTTCCCCCTCTCACCCCCCTCTCACGTAGCACATACCCCTCCCCACTCCCCTCCCCATACCCCAGTCTCACCTATCACATAATACCCCCCCTTGTTCTCCTACACCTGTTATATCTGATTCTCTCCCTACTCTGGTCTATTCTCCTTAACCCCTTGAGACCCAGACCGTAATTTCCATTGTAATATGCCTTCCATTAGACGATTTGTAGTGAGTATAAGCAATGTTGTATAGCTATGACCTGTTTAGTATCCTTGTCCACTAACTCATGTGGTATATTCAGTAACTTTTCGTAATTCTATGGCTAACAGACGATTTTATATAGCAAAGGAAAGATCTGGGCGTGAAGGGGTTAACACCTCCTCCTCCTCCTCCTTATAACTCACACAAGACTAGATAATACATAAAGAATATACTGAACTACTCACTACTAACTATCAACTACATGTGAGAGATCAGAGAACAGTTGGAAAAAGATACAATGCCCCTAAAGAAGATAGGAACATGGAAGTTTTATAGTGAAGGTCACTGAAGAATGAGAGGAGGAGGAGGAGAGGAGGAGGAGGAGGAGGAGAATGAGGAGGAGAATGAGGAGGAGGAGGAGGAGGAGGAGGAGGAGGAGGAGGAGGAGGAGGAGGAGGGGAGGAGAATGAGGAGGAGGAGGAGGAGGAGGAGAAATACATAGGAATACATAGGAATAACAGATGCCAGGCTAGCTATTGGTCTATAACGAGGGTAACTGTTGAACTACTAAGGTACTACTAACTATCAACTACATGTGAGAGATCAGAGAACAGTTGGGAAAGGATACCATGTCCCTAAAGAAGATAGGAACATGGGAGTTTTATAGTGAAGAATGATGGGAGGAGGAGGAGGAGGAAGAGGAGAGGAGGAGGAGGAGGAGGAGGAGGAGGAGGAGGAGGAGGAGGAGGAGGAGAAATACATAGGAATACATAGGAATAACAGATGCCAGGCTAGCTATTGGTCTGTAACGAGGGTAACTGCTGAACTACATACTACTAACTATCAACTACATGTGAGAGACCAGAGAACAGTTGAGTAACACACACACACACACACACACACACACACACCACCTTAACGGCACAGTGGGTTGGAGCGTCCGGCATCATTCTGTAGTCCGGTGTTCGATCCCCGGCCCCGCTCATTCCCGGGGATTTTTCCACTTGAGAAATTCGGGTGGTTACTGTCCTTGAGCAAGTGGGCAGGGTGGGTGAGTCCCAGCATTGCCAAAGAGGTAATAATGCGTTCCAAGTGTAGGTGAAACTGGCATCCGTCCGGCACGCGTGCACTTATCCACCTATTGTCTTGGGCTTCATCTTAATCAGTTCCTCTGGTTCTCTCTCTCTCTCTCCTCTCTGTCTGTCTCTCTCTCTCTCTTGTCTCTCTCTCTCTCTCTCTCTCTCTCTCTCTCTCTCTGTCTCTCTCTCTCTCTTATACATTCACTGTTGCACATAATTATACTTGTCACATTATACGTCGCTTATTTGCTTGACCCCACACACACACACACACACAGACACAACACACATGTAAACACACACAGCAACTTAGGCACGAGTATCATAATGCTAGTAAATATGTACATATAGAAACTATATGACTTTGAGTTCTTTTCTGTTATTGTTGTGTTTTTTTGTCTTTGTGTTGTAGTGTTAGTGTAGTAGTAGTAGTAGTAGTTAGTAGTAGTGGTAGTAGTAGTAGTAGTAGTAGTAGTAGTAGTGGTAGTTGTAGTGTTAGTAGTAGTTAGTAGTATGTAGTTAGGTAGTAGTAGTGTATGGTAGTGGTAGTTAGTAAGTAGTATGTGGTAGTAGTAGTAGTAGTAGTGTGGTAGTAGTAGTGTAGTAGTATAGTAGTGAGAAGTAGTAGTAGTAGTGATATAGTAAGTAGTAGTAGTATGTATGTAGTGGTGGTATTAGTAGTAGTAGTAGTATGTAGTTATAGTGTGTAGTGGTAGAAGTAAGTAGTAGTATAGTATAGTAGTAGTAGTAGTGGTAGTAGTAGTAGTGGTAGTGGTAGTAGTAGAATGTAGTAGTAGTAGTGGTAGTAGTAAGTAGTAAGTGGTAGTAGTAGTATGTAAGTAGTGTAGTAAGTGTAGTATAGTAGTAGTGGTAGTGGTAGTGGTAGAGTAGTAGTAGTAGAAGTGTAGTAGTGTAGTGGTAGATAGTGGAGTAGTGGTGTAGTGGTAGTAGTAGTAGTAGTAGTTAGTAGTAGTAGTAGTAGTAGTAGTAGTGGTAGTAGAAGTGGTAGTAGTAGTAGTATGGTAGTGGTAGTAAGTAGTAAGTAGTAGTAGTAGTAGTGTAGTTAGTAGTAGTAGTAGTAATAGTGGTGGTAGTAAGTAGAGTGGTAGTAGTAGTATGTGGGGTAGTGGTAGTAGTAGTTGGTAGAAGTGGTAGTAGTAGTAGTAGTGGTAGTGAGTAGAAGTAGTAGTAGTAGTAGTTAGTGGTAGAAGTAGAAGTGGTAGTAGTGTGGTAGTGGTAAAGTAGAAGTGGTAGTAAGTAGTAGTGGTAGTGGTAGTAAGTAGAAGTGGTAGTAGTAGTAGTAGTGGTAGTGGTAGTAGTAGTGGTAGAAGTAGAAGTGGTAGTAGTAGTAGTGGTAGTGGTAGAAGTAGAAGTGGTAGTAGTAGTAGTAGTGGTAGTGATAGTAGTAGAAGTGGTAGTGGTAGTAGTGGTAGTGGTAGAAGTAGTGTAGAAGTAGAAGTGGTAGTAGTAGTAGTGGTAGTGGTAGAAGTGGTAGTGACTGTTATTGAAGTGGAGGTTAACTCTCTCTCTCTTTCAAAGCAGAATAAAGTAAAGGCTTGCGTATGTGTGTGTGTGGAGAGAAGAGAGAGAGGAGAGAGAGAGGGAGAGAGAGAGAGAGAGAGAGAGAGAGAGAGAGAAGAGAGGAGAGAGAAGAGAGAGAGAGAGAGAGAGAGAGAGAGAGAGAGAGAGGAGAGAGAGAGAGAGAGAGAGAGAGAGAGGAGAGGAGAGAGAGGAGAGAGGGGGTAACGAGTAGCCAGGTGTTTGTCAAATGGAAGGAAGGAAGGAAGGAAGGAAGGAAGGGAGGGAGAGAGGGAGGGAGGGAGAAGGAGGGAGGGAAGGAAGGAAGGAAGGAGGGAAGGAAGGAAGGAAGGAAGGAAGGAAGGAAGGAAGGAAGGAAGGAAGGGAGGGAGGGAGGGAGGGAGGGAGGGAGGGAGGGGAACAGTTTTTCCTAGGATGGAGGTAATCCTTCCAGGAAATTCCCTCCCTTCCTTCCTTCTTCCTTCATCACTTTTACTCATTTCTCTCTCTCTCTCTCTTCTCTGCACATATCCTCCTTTTCAGTGCACTTATTTCGATCTCTCTCTCCATCTCTTCTCTCATCTTCTCCTCTACTGTCTTCTCTCTTTTTTTCTCTTCTGCACTACCTTTCATCTCTCTCTCTCTCTCTCTCTCTCTGGTGAGCCTACTTTACACACACATTACACAAACACAAACACACACACACACACACATTACACACACACACAGTTACACACACACAGTTACAACACACACAGTTACACACACACACACACACACACACACACACACACAGGACAGGTAAGGTGAGCTGAGAACAGGTAATCGTTGGCTAGGTATTGATCTGTACACACACACACACACATACACATTATTGATCAGTAACGTACACATGCCTGGTTTGAACTCATGAACTCTCTCTCTCTCTCTCTCTCTGTATCGAAATATCAAAAGGGTTATTATCTTTTTTCATTATCATTATTTGTTATAATTATCATTGTTATTGTTCTGTTTTACTTTTTCTAATTGTACTTTTCAAGGTGGTGACACAGATGTTAGAACTATATAGTCTTGTGAAATTCTGTGTGTGTGTTATTCACCCACGGTCTTGTCCACGCGTGCTGGCTCGCAATCGCCAGTTTTCACCCTCTCAGTGCGAGCTTGGAGCTCATTATTACCGATCTTTGGGCAATGCTGTAACCTCACACACCACACACCCCCATCCCCTTGCTCAAGGGGGACAGTAACCGCCCAAATTTGTCAGTGAAAAATCCCCGAGAGAGCGAGGATTCGAACCGCCTAGCCACAGCATGGGTGGCCGTCACGTTATCAACCTGACCATCGCGCGGTGTGTGTGTATGTGTGTGTGCGTGACTGTGTGTGTGTGTGTGTGTGACTGTGCGTGTGTGTATGTGTGTGTGTGTATGACTGTGTGTGTGTGTGTGTGTGTGTGTGTGTGTGTGTGTGTGTGTGTGTGTGTGTGTGTGTGTGTGTGCGCCGCGCGCGCTGGTGTGTGTGTGTGGAGATTAAGACAATACATGCAGCATCATCTATAAATAGAACACACACACACACACACGCACACACACTGATGTAATGGAAAAAAATGTCCAAACCAGTTTTGCTGGACATTCACTTTCCTTTTCCCTTGGAACATATGAAACCGAGACAATTTCTTGTTATTATTATTATCATTATTATTATTATTATTAATATTATTATTACTACCGGGACATTTGCACTATAGCGTGTGGTCTGCCGGGACATTTGCACTATAGCGTGTGGTCTGCCGGGACATTTGCACTATAGCGTGCGGTCTGCCGGGACATTTGCACTATAGCGTGCGGTCTGCCGGGACATTTGCACTATAGCGTGTGGTCTGCCGGGACATTTGCACTATAGCGTGGGTCTGCCGGGACATTTGCACTATAGCGTGCTGGTCTGCCGGGACATTTGCACTATAGCGTGCGGTCTGCCGGGACATTTGCACTATAGCGTGCGGTCTGCCGGGACATTTGCACTATAGCGTGCGGTCTAGCCGGGACATTTGCACTATAGCGTGCGGTCTGCCGGGACATTTGCACTATAGCGTGCGGTCTGCCGGGACATTTGCACTATAGCGTGCGGTCTGCCGGGACATTTGCACTATAGCAGTGCGGTCTGCCGGGACATTTGCACTATAGCGTGCGGTCTGCCGGGACATTTGCACTATAGCGTGCGGTCTACCGGGACATTTGCACTATAGCGTGCGGTCTACCGGGACATTTGCACTATAGCGTGCGGTCTACCGGGACATTTGCACTATAGCGTGCGGTCTGCCGGGACATTTGCACTATAGCGTGCGGTCTGCCGGGACATTTGCACTATAGCGTGCGGTCTGCCGGGACATTTGCACTATAGCATGCGGTCTGCCGGGACATTTGCACTATAGCGTGCGGTCTACCGGGACATTTGCACTATAGCGTGCGGTCTACCGGGACATTTGCACTATAGCGTGCGGTCTGCCGGGACATTTGCACTATAGCGTGCGGTCTACACTACTTACACCATTACACTTCAGAACTAAAATAATAACAATAATAATGATAATGATACTAATCCTAGGTACAAAAACTAAAAGCATGATAACAATAATGATAACAGCAATAATAATAATAATGCTAACAACAATGGGTTCTAGTGCAGTATGATGCATTACAAGGCACGTCGTTGTTATGGTGGTCAGCTTGTAGATCTGACCGTTGGCACCATTTCCAAGCCCTTCACCAGCCT
Organism: Chionoecetes opilio; assembly: GCA_016584305.1. Classification (NCBI taxonomy): domain Eukaryota; kingdom Metazoa; phylum Arthropoda; class Malacostraca; order Decapoda; family Majidae; genus Chionoecetes; species Chionoecetes opilio. The sequence goes on from JACEEZ010024052.1 coordinate 8,396, forward strand.
TGGAAAGACAAAAAATACTAAGCGTTCACAGCAGCCAGGCCAGGGCGGGGGGGGGGAGGCAGAGATAGCGGACGATAAATGGAAGACACTGGATCAAGAATACAGATTATGAAAAATACTACGAAAGTGCTTGTGACGCATTACAAGCAAATGAAAATTAACACAAGGGGGGTCTGGGGGAGCGAAACCCCCCCCACCGAGGCTAGGTTTCATAATCCATGCCCAGGCTAGGTTAGTTAACTAGCGGGGGGGGTCTAGGGGGGGCGTGCGCCACCCCCCCTCCCCCAGTTATGTCAGGAGAATATTGGTCAAATAGGGAGTATTGTACTAAACTGCAATTTACCTAATAATGATGACAATGATGATAATGAAAATTATTAGATAATGATAGTAATAACCACAGATCGGGAAAATACGTGAATACATAATTTTTTTTTTTTTTTTAAACATAAAATATTTTTTTGCAAAAAAAACCTAAATGACGATTTTTGGTAGAGATGTACCTAAAATGTCCTCAATAACAACACTTGTATCCCATCTGTGCAGTGATAACTGCATGTCCTGTCTGTCCACTGATGGGTCAGACTGACAGCGCTATTTCAGTCTTCTGATATATGTCTAATTATTATAAATGAGTTAAAAGTTAACAGCTTGTGGTGACGGATGGCATAACAGGGTCACGGGTATATGCCCTGCACGGCACCACTGACTGGACAAAATATTTTCCGCTTTATGTAACTAAATACTGAAATTATTTGTAACTGACTCGACTTCGAAGATCGACTTCGTGAAAAGTTTGAGGCAGTATTGACAAGAAACCCAGATATTGAAGTACTGCATTCAGGCCAAGGAGTTGTGCCAGGAGAGGACAGAAGCGGCGTCACATTTCCTGAAGGCATGGGGCAGCAGGCAGGCAGCAGACATAGCAAATCTGAAATTCGCCCCAGCTGCCAATGTGGGTGTAGAGAGGAGCTTCTCAGTCTATAAAAATGTGTTGACTGACAGAAGACAGTGTACCTTACAGAAGAACATCTGAACAAAGCCACGGTTACAAATTGCTTTTACAATCGTTCAGCAGTCTGATTTTGTTTTCTCATTTCTGATTTTGTGTTCCTGCATTTGTCACGGCAATAAAGCACGGATGAAAACCACAGATTCTAGTTTTTCGATCACATATTTTGGCGAAAATACATAACAAAAAAAACCTAAAATGGCCAAAATAACAACATTTTTTCCCGTTCTCTAGTAATAACAATAACAATACTACCACTACTACTACTACTACTACTACCACTACTACTACTACTACTACTACTACCACTACCACTACTACTACCACTACTACTACCACTACTACTACCACTACCACTACTACTACTACTACCACCACTACCACTACTACTACTACCACTACCACTACCACTACTACTACCACTACTACCACTACCACTACTACTACCACTACCATACCACTACCACCACTACCACTACTACTACTACTACTACCACTACTACTACCACTACCACTACTACTACTACTACCACTACTACTAAAAATAATAAGAGGATGGAGGAGGAAAAGAACACACACACACACACACAACACACACACACACAAACACACACACACACAAACACACACACACACACACACCAAGGCTCACCTGAATATGGGTTGTGTTCCCTCCAAAGTGCTGGTCCTCCCTCAAGGAGTGTTTACCTCGCGATCACACACCACACCACAACACTACAGCCTCACATCATCCCACTAGCCATCCTTATCGGTATCTATTCACTGCTCTATCCAGGCGTCACCATGGCTATCCTAGGTAGTCACGCGTTTTCTGGTTTATCTTCCATTCACTTTTTTTGTTATTGTTTTTGTGTGTAAATATCCTTCTTCAGTGAGGAGTGGAGGGGCGGAGGGAGCAGCGACAGCACCTCCTTCCTCTGCCGTGGTTGGCGGGTCACTGAGAGCGTGTTTGTGAGGTGTGGGGAGCAAGCAAGGGGCAGGTGTGTGCAAGGAGAGTGTGTGAGGCAAGGAAACATTATCGTACACTACCGTAGACAACACTTTAGTCGCCGCCTGCACTAATATCGCCAGCCGCCATATATTAGGAATGATAGCCTCACTACTGATTTGTATGTGCCACTGAAGATGATACACAGTAGTTTATATCATGACTGTAATCTACCCTGTTTCAGCGTTGTTTTATGCTTTGTATCTGCAAGTAGCTATAGACGGTTTCAAATTTCACTACTCGTTTTTTTTCCGGGCGACGACGACGGCAGGAGGACACTCAGAACATAAACACTAGCTGGCGATCTTAGTGTAGGTCGCCACTCGGTTGATATTTTTGTAATTTGTTCATTTATAGCCATACTATGACACAGATGAAGACACAAAATGACACAGACTCTACAGATAGCCCCTTCTAACTGTCCTGAAATCATGGGTGTAGAAATGTAAGTATTAACGCCACCACACGTCTGTAAATCGAAAAAAAACGTTGTCCTGGCGACTTTAGTGTTATCTACGGTAGCTTTCCTGAAATCATGGATGTAGAAATGTAAGTATTAACGCCACCACGTCTGTAAATCGAAAAAAACGTTGTCCTGGCGACTTTAGTGTTGTCTACGGTAGCTTTCCTGAAATCATGGATGTAGAAATGTAAGTATTAACGCCACCACACGTCTGTAAATCGAAAAAAAACGTTGTCCTGGCGACTTTAGTGTTGTCTACGGTACACGAAAGAAAACATATTATCGTATACTACACGTAACTTCTCCCTGGTCTGGTCTTTCTCCGTCTCAGCAACAAATCCAATTATTGATAGTAATCGCATTATATACCTCCCTTTTCCCCACAGTTTGATAGATTACAGGTTGAAATTATGGGTGATTGCATGTAGCTACCGTCAATAACACTATAGTCGCCACTGCACCAATGTCGCCAGGCGCCATATATTACGAATTTTAGCATCACTACACAGACGCTACTGATTTGTATGTGCGACTAAAGAGGCATGCACAGAAGTTTATATTATGTACCTGTCTTCAGTGCCACATACAAGTTTGACGTGATGATTAAATTTGTAATGTTTGCCTGTAAAATTCGCCTGGCGACATTAGTGCAGTGGCGACTACAGTGTTATTGACGGTAAAAGGCTACACATCTGCCCGAATGTGTTATTTCCCTTTTATTTATTTTACTTCGCAGGATTCAAGCATGAGTTTTTGGCGCTTTTTATGGGTGACTCAAAGAAAACGCGCCCACCAATGACTTAGCATGTTAGCATAAGGACCAAAACTAATGACTACGTTTTAGTATCCCAGGTGAAATAGCCAAGGGAAGAGTTGACAAGTCTGTTATAAAGAAGTCAGCGTTGCCATGGAGATGGTAAAGATGGGAGCATACGCTAAGCTGCGCGTGGCATGCGGTGCTCATCTCCGTGGCATTAGCCCTTAGAGCCTGTGGTGGATGAGGACCCGTTACCCCGGGACACAGGGCTAGTGTGACTCCCGGGTTACCACAGTTACCTTCCCCAGGTTACCCCAGGTACCCATTTATCAACCCCGAAAGGAAGGAAGAACAGCTGGGTGGGCTGGTCACCGACTTGCCCTGGCCCGGGATCGAACCAGGGCCCGCAGATTCGTAGCCAGGCACGCTAGCCACTGCACCACAGAGGCGACAGGGTCATTGCGTGGAGATGGGCGCCACGGATTGTTTACGTCACTACGCGGGAGTTCAAGCAAAGACATTCAACAACAAGATACCTCACTCGCGGTCCCTCCAATGCAACTTCTGTTATCCGCCGACGGTGGCGCCGCCGTGCGGCAGGTGTTAAACCAGCCTGCTGGCCCCATTCACTTGCTGCATATGACCAAAGAATATTCACTTCAACTCTTCGCCATTTAAAACTTTGCGAGTCAACATTTACCATGAAACACATCAATAGAAGCGCAATTTTATTAGCTTTCCATTGACATATTTCGTTTTCTGATAAATGAATTACAACCATCCATACATTACCGTTAACTAAATAAATAACATCATTAATCGGGTAATTTTCCCGATTGATGATGTTATTTATTCACTTATATATTTAGTTTTCTGATAAATGAGTTAGCACCATGCATAAATTAGCGTTAACTAAATAAATAACATCATCAATCGGGAAAATTACCCAATTGATGATTTTATTTATTTAGTTGACCCTAATTTATGCATGGTTCTAATTCATTTATCAGAAAACTAAAAATATCAATGGAAAGCTAATAAAATTGCGCTTCTATTGATATGTTTCATGGTAAATGTTGACTCTCAAAGTTTTAAATGGCGAAGAGTTGAAGTGAATAATAAGTTCATGCATATTTCTTCAGTCTTGTAATGGCATTTCTTTAGCGTGTTTTACTGTTTTTTATTTGATAATATTATAGAACAAACATTTACGAAGATAACAATCATTATATCATATATACTGATAAACCATAGTCTATATGATTTTCATTGATAGTCATATGCAGCAAGTGAATGGGCCAGCAGATATGTTAACTCCTGCCGCACGGCGGAGGTCGGTTTCACGCGCACCACAGGGCACCCCGGAGTGAGGTATCTTGTTGTAGAATGTCTTTGGTTCAAGTCAAGGGGAAAACTGTATTTAGAGCCGTGTTTTTGTCGTCCAAGCACCGTCTTGGATTACGAAGACCACTCACTCCAATAACACTTGCTGAAATGTGTGTTATACTGTTTTGTGATATTGTTTGCAATGTTTTGGACTGATTATTATTTCGGCCCCTACCAAGCTTGTTGTGTTGTTGTCGCAGAAACCAATCCGTTTTCAATTGCGAGAAAAAACGGTCTTCGTACCAAGACGATGCTTGGACGACAAAAACATGGCTCAAGAACATCATGGCATTACATTCCAAGTATTTAATTGAAACATTTAAAAATTGAAATACTGATTTAAAAACAATAATTATAATGAAAAGGAATTCTTTGCATGCTTTAAGGGGAAAAAAGTTGAAATATTGCAGAATTATATGAAAAAAAAGTGACAGCTCTATTGAAAGGAAAAAAGTGTCCCATCTCTATACAAGGTCTGCTAACAATTACTTCATAAGTCCAACACCGCATAAAGTTCTCCTAACATCATGTAGGTTTCTAATGGCTTAAAAAGTTTCCTAACACTGCATAAAGGTTTCCTAATGCCACGTCAAAGTTTCTCAAATTTTAAAGTAATCGTTAAGACCATTTCATCATTCATGATTTAATGCAGTAAAAATATAGCCATTATCGAGTATATAAACAATATAGGCGTTTTAGCGGTCACTTTCCTCTTGCTGTACCCCCGCAGAAAACGCTTACCGTCGCTTGCCCCGTGAGAAGGCGACGCGGCGGCTAAAATGTAAGCAAAACCAAGATCAAATGACTATTTTGACCCTCTAGATATTTTCAGACTGGGACGTATCCTATACCGACATAGTCAGAAAAGTGTGCAGATTCAGGAAACGTGCTTAGAAATTTAATGTGATCATAAGTAGCCGAGCAATGAGGAGTTGAAGTGATCATAAGTAGCCGAGCAATGAGGAGTTGAAGCCAAACAAGTGGGAGAAAATGTTTATGCACTGTTTGACATAACCCTTGTTGTCGTATACTTGTACTTACACTAGTTATACATTTTAATCTATTACGATGCAAAATTTCCTCAGGAAGCCAATAGTGGTCTCAGTGTTTCTTAATATCCAATGGTATTGTCAGCAAATCGGGTAAGAGTGAGGTGTGTGAAGTTATTGATTTTGGATCAAGTCACACATTCCAGTCTTTAATTCCAGCTGTTCTGCTGTAAACAATGTTCGAATGCATATAAAGTAATATATACAGCTGTGACGATTGCTTTATCCTTGGTTACACGCCGCACCCTCCCTTATTTGATTCAAACTTTTATGATAAGATATTGAAATAAGGAGTGATTGATTTTGTCGAAAGTACACTGTTGTCATTCTTTTATTGAAGCAGAAAGCATCGCCATGTTAGCCGAACGCTGACGTACTTCTCTTGCTCAGCAAGAATTTCTCTTGCCGGTCGAGCAAGCATCTTCTCAGGATGATTGAACAGCAAGCGAAATTTTAGCAAGTGAAATTTTTTCTCTTGCAAGAGAAAAAATTCTTGCTCCCCCGCAGAACACGCCTTATGTTGTCACTTTTTGCATCCAGTCAGCCGTTTTTAAATAATCCACAATCAAAATCTGTAAATTTCTCAAGCTTCCAAAACGCTCCTGGCAACTAGCAGACAAGGCAACACCATGACTGGATGACGTCACTGAAGGCAACTCCCCGCCCCCGCGGCAACCCTGAAGCATGTGAACATAGACAATATATACAGTACATACTTAAAGAATCTTGGGTGTTTCTGCGGGATGTTTTTTTCGATATGGCATATATTGTATCTTTTACGGGTGCAGTAAGAAAGCTGAGCCTTTCCTGAGAGCTTAGCACCCGTTTCCGACCAATACGGCCACAAAAAATGTATTGAGAAGGTTTGTGCGCCGGGGGAAGGCAGGTTGTGTGGTGCAGATTGTCGCCCACCCGTGGCGTCATCAGCAATATTCGCGCGGCGGTTGGAACAGGGGTTATTTTTTTCAGGCGCTTTTTACAAATGTCGTGTTTTTACGGAAATGAGGCGTGGAAATTGAATTATTTTTTGTGTGGATTAGTGTTTTGAATGAACATTTAACATACTTATGCAAAGAAAAAATGGGTCTGTGAAAAAAAGAAAAAAGAAAAAAGTGAGTTGACTGATCGCTTTGTTTTGTTTATGTCTTACAGGAACTACCACGTGGAGGTCTCGCGGCCTCTTGTAGCTTCCTGATTTTCTTATGTTCTTATGTCTGGAAGATTACTTTAAGGCTATACACAAAGGTTTTACCAAACACAAACATTTATTTATCTTGTCATTAGATTTATTCATTTATTAAATTTATATAATATTTATCACACCCGGACTGCCAACCCAACAACTAGTGGGGTCATTACTCCCTCACAGAACACAAGGGCACGGCTGCCACCACCACCACCCACTGCCACACAGGACACACTCCCACAGGCACGGGTACAACCACACTTGTCCACACAACACACCACCTCAAAAGTGGATCTTCATGTGCTGGGCAATATCACCCTTTGTCTTAAAATATTTTTTACAAACATCACACTTGAACTCCCTCAAGCCAGTGTGTCTGAAGGTGTGTTTGTTGAGTTCAGATGTAGTAATAAATTTTTTCCCACACTCTAGGCATTCATGATTTTTAACACCACTGTGTGTCAGGGAGTGTTTGGTGAGGGTAGACTTTTGAGTAAATCTTTTCCCACACTCTAGACATTCATAATTTCTACCAGTGTGTGTCAGTTTGTGTGTGTTGAGACCAGATTTATGAATAAATCTTTTCCCACACTCTAGACATTCGTAATTTTTAACACCCCTGTGTGCTTGGGTGTGTAACTTAAGCCTAAATTTATCATTAATTTTTTTCCCACACTCTAGACACGTAAATTTTTTAACATCATTGTGTGTTAAGGTGTGTGAGTCTAGGTGAGTCTTTCTAGTAAATTTTTTCCCACACTCTAGACATTCAAACTTTTTAACACCACTGTGTGTCAGGGTGTGTTGGGTGAATTCAAACTTTCGAAGAAATTTTTTCCCACACTCTAAGCATTCATGATTTTTAACACCACTGTGTGTCAGGGTGTGTTTTGTGAGGTAAGATTTTTGAGTAAATCTTTTCCCACACTCTAGACATTCGTAATTTTTAACACCACTGTGTGTCAGGGTGTGACTGGTGAGGGCACATTTTTGAGTAAATCTTTTTCCACACTCTAGACATTCGTAATTTCTAACACCACTGTGTGTCTTGGAGTGTTTCGTAAGTTTAGACTTTCCAGTAAATTTTTTCCCACACTCTAGACATTCGTAATTTTTAACACTACTGTGTGTCAGGGTGTGACTGGTGAGGTTAGATTTTTTAGCAAATTTGTTCCCACACTCTAGACATTCGTAATTTTTAACACCACTGTGTGTCAGGATGTGACTGGTGAGGGTAGATTTTTGAGTAAATCTTTTTCCACAATCTAGACATTCGTAATTTTTAACACCACTGTGTATCAGGGTGTGTCTGGTGAGGTCAGATTTACCATTAAATCTTTTGCCACACTCTGAACATTGGTAATTTGCAGCATTAGTGTGTTTCAACATGTGGTTCCCAAGGTGCGTCTTGTCTGTCAAAGTGTCACCACAATGATGGCACTCGAGCTTGTTGCCTCCCTTGTGGCGGGAAGTGCCTGCCTCCAGGTGACTCCCGCCATCACCATCCTGACTCACAACACCTGAGGCAGACTGATCCTCCCGCCCACTCATGCTGCTGCTGCCGCCCGGCCCCACGCCCTCCATGGCAGCAACAAACCCCGGCAGGACACAAGACCCTGGGTCCAGCACCAACCCTCGGCAGGGAGACCACAGCCAGCCGGGTGTGTGCCCAGCGCACCACACGCCTCCACTCTCACCTCAGCACCTGCAACAGTGTGGTGACAGTCAGGACACAGAGAGCCACGCGCTGCCCTAACATTCTGCTCCTGCCTGTGGGGCCAACACCAGGGGCTTCCTGCCTCACTCACGCCACACTTGGCAAGGCCTCCGCCCCCTCCTCCTCCACCTGGGGGCTAAGTTCCTGATATCTAAATGTCAAGAACATTATAATGGTGGCCTGGCGATACAGGCTGACTGTCACCGCTTCTCATCAAACTTAGGAGGTTAAAGGCTAGGTCAGTTTATTAACCCCTTAGGAGAGTTTCTCCCCATTCAATTCTATTTATAATAAATTTTTTTATCTCCTTTTCCAATTTGGGGAAGGCGATTGGGCTGATATTTAGAACATGACTGTGTCTGGATTCAAGTATTTTTCACCTTTCTACTGTTTCTGTAGGTCAGAACGAGTGTGGAAGTAACAATGAAATGTTAAGCAAACATAAATTTTGTAATAGGCTAGGTTAGGTTAGGTAAGTTTGAGGGCTAGGTTAGGTTAGGTTAGTATAATGGCTTGATAATGATGTTGATGTTTGATAATGTTTGAAGAATTTCGTCAGTTATCGACGCAGCTGAGATGGATCTCCACTGTAACCAGACAGCTCTCTCTCAGTCTACCCCTAGAGAGCTGTCTGCTAGTGCTTATAGTGTTGGCCTAAGCCAGCACCCCGGGAGGCGGGTTACAAACCCCCGGTACCCAGTCACTGCTGGGTGGACAGGGGCTCGGGTTTTAAGGAAACAGCCCAACTGTTTCCGCTCCGCCCGGGGATCGAACCCGGGACTTCTCGTTTGTGAACCGAGCGTGCTTCCTCTACACTACGGAGTTACGTGTTAGGTCAGGTTAGTATAATGGCTTGAATAGTTTATCATTTGATGCTTTTACAGATGGAGTGTTTTTCCCCGTCAAAACGTCTAAAATATTATTTTTAATAATTTATCAACACTTTTTCGAATTGCAAAATACATAAATTAATCAGGAATTTTAGCCAATGGAATAAATGACCTGATGTAGCCCCATGTACCCACTTTGCTAACTCTGCCACACCGTTACTAACAGATCTCCTACCTCTCCTCCGCACACACTAGTACCGCCTCCCCTGTGTGTGTGTGTGTGTGTGTGTGTGTCAGTAGTGAGTCCACATTGTCATGCCGTGGCCTTGCTTCCTAAAGCTACCAGTCACAGCAGCCTGTCGTCACCTGTTGTTGTTGTTGAAGGGCAGTGATATATTCGCCCTGGTGTACACCCGTGAATTAATCACAGGCGCGACAGTTGCTTAGTCTTGCTGATGAAGGCACAGGTGAGGCGGATGACGGCGGGGCGTCGTGATGGGTGGACGGCAGCGGCGGCCAGCAGGGTGGCCAGGTCAAAGGTGGTGACGTTCAGGGCGATGAGTTGACCACGTAGAAGTTGTCGGTGGGCGTGGAAGCGAGGACACTGCAGCAGGAAGTTGGTCCATGTATCCATGGGTGCGGGGAGGAGTCCGAGCGGTATGACCATGGACTGTCGTCACCTCCTGTCTGTCACTCCTGCTGCTGACTGACGCGCCCTGTGGTTGTCACGCCTTTCCAACACTACTACATGTGTTTGTCACGCTTCTTAATAAGCCCTCGGTGTCCTGCTGCCGCACATGCCTACCACCACCACCACCACCACAATGGCAGGCAGATGCAGCAGGCAAATCGTCGGCATTACTGAAGGGAGCGTAATAAGCTCGCCCATCACCATCATCATCATCATCAGGATAAACAAAGGCGTCCACTACCGTCCCTTGCCGCGCCCTCGCCTCTCTCAAGTCTCTCTCAAAATACCCGCAGGCAGCGCTGAACCTCGGCGACCCGGGCGTGGAGGCATCAAGGGCGTGCCGCTGGCGTCTACTACGACCCTTAAGTGGTGAGAAGGGCAGATGTGCGAGGGAAGAGAGGCTGTGTATGCGAGGGAGGGAGGGAAGAGAGGCTGTGTATGCGAGGGAAGGAGGAAGAGAGGCTGTGTATGCGGGGGAGGGAGGGAAGAGAGGCTGTGTATGCGGGGGAGGGAGGGAAGAGAGGCTGTGTATGCGGGGGAGGGAGGGAAGAGAGGCTGTGTATGCGAGGGAGGGAGGGAAGAGAGGCTCGCCGTCGGCGAGTGTTCCGTTTTTTCACGTTGGCGACAGTTCCAGTTCTTGAACTTGATATTACAGCACCCAATATATATATATATATATAATAAAATATATTATATATATATATATATATATATATATATATATATATATATAAAATATACAGACATGCCCTCGGTTTTCGAACATAATTCGTTCCCAAAAGTTGTTCTAAAACCGAATTTTTTTTTTTCCCATGAGAAACAATATAAGATGGACTAGTCCGTTCCTGAGCCCAATAAAGACTTTTTGTTTCCCTGTTCAGCTGTATTTCAGGCATAAAAATGCCTATAAATGCAATGTAATATTATATTATAACATTTTTTATTATAACATTCTTTTCATTATAACTTGTTTTACTCTCCTACTGTCTTCTTTATAGCGACTGGCAACCAAGCGAGCTTTGTGTCACCTCTTTTTGTTGTGCCCTTGGCCAGTCCTTTGTCATGGGGAGAAAAAAAAAAAAAAAAAAAAAAAAAAAACAGAACGTTCGGCAACTGAGTTATGGTACGGCAACCGGTGCAATTATGAGTTTGAAATTCTGTTCGAGAACCGATTTGTTCGAAAAGTGAGACGTTCGAAACCCAAGTTTCTCTCTCTCTCTCTCTCTCTCTCTCTCTCTCTCTCTATATTATATATATATTATATATATATATATATATATATTTCATTGGCTTTTACCCGTGTTTCTGTATTCAGGGATTAAATACCAGCAATAGCTTGATTATGTTTGGTAAATATTACCTTTATTGTCATATCCTAATTTTGATGTTGTTTTTTCTTCCATTTGATAGTTTAAATATTTAGGTAGTTCCTTTGAATGTTTTGAGGCCTCATTTGTTGTGCAAATGAATCACAACCATAATGTCACTGTCAACCATAATGTAGTGTCACCACACTGTTGCAGGTGCTGAGGTGAGAGTGGAGGCGTGTGGTGCGCTGGGCACACACCCGGCTGGCTGTGGTCTCCCTGCCGAGGGTTGGTGCTGGACCCAGGGTCTTGTGTCCTGCCGGGGTTTGTTGCTGCCATGGAGGGCGTGGGGCCGGGCAGCAGCAGCAGCATGAGTGGGCGGGAGGATCAGTCTGCCTCAGGTGTTGTGAGTCAGGATGGTGATGGCGGGAGTCACCTGGAGGCAGGCACTTCCCGCCACAAGGGAGGCAACAAGCTGGAGTGCCATCATTGTGGTGACACTTTGACAGACAAGACGCACCTTGGGAACCACATGTTGAAACACACTAATGCTGCAAATTACCAATGTCCAGAGTGTGGCAAAAGATTTAATGGTAAGTCTCACCTCACCAGACACACCCTGATACACAGTGGTGTTAAAAATCATGAATGTCCAGAGTGTGGCAAAAGATTTAATGGTAAATCTGACCTCACCAGACACACCCTGATACACAATGGTGTTAAAACCATAAATGTCCAGAGTGTGGCAAAAGATTTAATGGTAAATCTGACCTCACCAAACACACCCTGATACACAGTGGTGTTAAAAATTTCGAATGTCTAGAATGTGGAAAAAGATTTACTCAAAAATCTACCCTCACCACACACACCCTGACACACATTGGTGTTAAAAATTACGAATGTCTAGAATGTGGAAAAAGATTTACTGAAAAGTCTTCCCTCACGAAACACACCCTTACACACAGTGGTGTTAAAAATTACGAATGTCTAGAGTGTGGAAAAAGATTTACTCAAAAATCTACCCTCACCACACACACCCTGACACACATTGGTGTTAAAAATTATGAATGTCTAGAATGTGGAAAAAGATTTACTGGAAAGTCTTCCCTAACGAAACACGAATACATACACAGTGGTGTTAAAAGTTACGAATGTCTAGAGTGTGGGAAAAAATTTAATGGCAAGTTTAACCTCACCAGACACACCCTGACACACAGTCGTGTTAAAAGCTATGAATGTCTAGAGTGTGGCAAAATATTTATTGATAAATCTAGGCTTAGCTTACACACTCTGGCACACAGTGGTGTTAAAAATTATGAATGTCTAGAGTGTGGGAAAAGATTTACTCATAAAACTGGTCTCACCACACACAAGTTGACATATAGTGGTAGAAAATATAAATGTCTAGAGTGGGGGGAAAAATTTACTGAAAAATCTACCCTCACCAAACACTCCCTGACACACAGTGGTGTTAAAAGTTACGAATGTCTAGAGTGTGGGAAAAGATTTACTTATAAAACTAGTCTCACCACACACAAGCTGACACACAGTGGTAGAAAATATGAATGTCTAGAGTGTGGGAAAAAATTTACTCGGAAGTCTAACCTCACCAAACACACCCTGACACACGGTGGTGTTAAAAATCATGAATGCCCAGAGTGTGGGAAAAAATTTATTTCTACATTTGAACTCAACAGACACACCAAGAGACACACTGGTTTGAGGGAGTTCAAGTGTGATGTTTGTAAGAAGTGTTTCAAGACAAAGGGTGATATTGCCCAGCACATGAAGATCCACTTTTGAGGTGGTGTGTTGTGTGGACAAGTGTGGTTGTTTATATGTGGGAGTGTGGGTGCCTGTGGGAGTGTGTCCTGTGTGGCAGTGGGTGGTGGTGGTGGGCAGTGTGTTACATGTGTGGTGGAAGCCGTGCCCTTGTGTTCAATGAGGGAGTAATGGCCCCAGTAGTTGTTGGGTTGGCAGTCCGGGTGTGATAAATAATAGATAAATATATAAATAAATAAATGTAATGACTAAATAAATAAACGTTTGTGTTTGGTAAAACCTTTGTTTGTGTATAACCTTAAAGTAATCGTCCAGACCCATTTTTTTTTTGCCTACTTATGTTGAATGTACCTTCAAAACACCTAATCCACCAAAAATAATTGATTTACAGTCCTTATTTCCATAAAAACACGACATTTGTAAAAAGCGCGCGAAAAAAATTTCTTCCCTCCAACAGGGCTACGACTGTTGTTGATGACGTAGCAAAAGGCAGCGCTCTCCCCGCGTGCAGATTCACTCAGATACTCTCTCTCCTTCCTTTCCCTGCTCTCTCTCTCTCTCTCTCTCTCTCTCTCTCTCCCTTTCCCTTCTCTCCTTCTTTTCCTTTCCCTTCTCTCTCTCATCTCTCCTTTCTCTCTCTCATCTGTCCTTTCTCTCTCTCATCTGTCCTTTCTCTCTCTCATCTCTTATCTCCTTTCTCTCTCTCTCTCTCTCTCTCTCTCTCTCTCTCTCTCTCTCTCTCTCTCTCCTCTCTCTCTCTCTCTCTCCTTCCTTTCCTCTCTCCCTCTCTCTCTCTCTCTCTTTCTCTCCTTTCTTTCTTTTTCATCTATTTCTTCTCCCTCCTCTTCCTCCATCCTCCACGAGAGAGAAAAAAGAATTAAGGAAAGAGGAAAGGGAAAGGAGAGAGAGAGAGAGAGAGAGAGAGAGAGAGAGAGAGAGAGAGAGAGAGAGAGAGAGCAGGGAAAGGAAGGAGAGAGAGAGAGAGAGAGAGAGAGAGCAGGGAAAGAAAGGAGAGAGAGAGAGAGCAGGGAAAGGAAGGGGAGAGAGTATCTGAGTGAATCTACTCGCGGGGAGAGCGCTGCCTTTTGCTACGTCACCGAGCCTGAACTTGAGTTGGCCGCATCGTCTGGAGTGTTTTGAGAACTCGGGGAATTTGCAGATTTTGATTGCGGATTATTTAAAAACGGCTGACTGGATGCAAAAAGCGACGACGTATTGTTGATATACTCGTTAATGGCTATGATTTGATTGCATTAATTCAGGGATGATGAAATGGTCTGGACGATTACTTTAAAGTAATCGTCCAGACCCAATTTTTTTTTGCCTAATTATGTTGAATATACATTCAAAACACCTAATCCACCAAAAATAATTGATTTCCAGGCCTTATTTCCGTAAAAACACGACTTTTGTAAAAAGCGCGCGAAAAAATGTTTCTTCCCTCCAACAGGGCTACGCATGTTATTGATGACGTCAGAAAAGGGACGCTCCAATGTAAACAACACTCGTCTGCTTCTGTGAGACCTGTCGGCAAATGTTATGATGAGCGATTGTACTTCGGTATCAGACAGTGAATCTGTCGCTGTGATAGATCTAGAGTACGATGCTTAATCTGAGACCGAACTAAATGACGCTGCTCGCGTATATGAGGAAAACGAACCAGATTGTGATGGGAGCCCAACCCTATATGTTTGAGCCAGAGTACGAGGTGGATGAACAGGTGTTAGCGGAGCCTGCTGAGGTTCAACACTACTACACACACAAACACTTCTACACACACACACAAACACTACTACACACACACAAACACTACTACACACACACAAACACTACTACACACACACACAAACACTACTACACACACACACACACACACTACTACACACACACACACAAACACTACTACACACACACACACACAAACACTACTACACACACAGAAACACTACTACACACACACAAACACTTCTACACACACACACAAACACTACTACACACACACAAACACTACTACACACACACAAACACTACTACACACACACACACAAACACTACTACACACACACCCACACAACACTACTACACACACACACAAACACTACTACACACACACACACAAACACTACTACACACACACACACAAACACTACTACACACACAAACACTACTACACACACACACAAACACTACTACACACACACAAACACTACTACACACACACACAAACACTACTACACACACACAAACACTACTACACACACAAACACTACTACACACACACAAACACTACTACACACACACACAAACACTACTACACACACACACACAAACACTACTACACACACACAAACACTACAACACACACACACAAACACTACTACACACACACACAAACAAACAGTACTACACACACAAACACTACTACACACACACAAACACTACTACACACACACACACACACACACACACACACACTACTACGCACACACACACACACAAACACTACTGCGCACACACACACACACACAAACACTACTACGCACACACATACACACACACACACACACACACACAAACAAACACTACTATACACACACACAAACACTACTACACACACACACACACACTACTACACACGCACACAGCAGCGCGGGAAGAGGAGCCTCCCTTTTGCTACGTCACCGAGCCGTGGCGCATCGTCTGCCAGTTGCCATGAGCGTTTTCGAAGCTCGGGGAATTTACAGATTTTGATTGCGGATTATTCAAAAACGGCTGACAGGATGCAAGAAGTGACAACATATTTGTGGGAATTTGTGTCACATACATATTTAATCTGAGTTTCTTACCTATTCAATCAAACCCATGGCTATCACCCGACACATCATCCCAGCTACTTAACTAACTAGGATACTTATCGGTGGATAGTGGGTTGAATTAAGGCTGTAGGTTTGGATCAATATTGCAATGGTCTTGTGATCCGATGTGGTCGCCCGTGTTCAGGGCCGCCCGTGAAATACAGAAGCGGTGGGCAGAGGCGAGTGTTTCGTTACAGCGTCAGAAGGGCTTTTACACCCTGTTATCCATGACGCACGGCTATCATCAGTGTGTTGATTCTTAACACATGTCCTATTGTTTTATCACTATATGTACAAATTAAAGTATGTACAACATCTCTTCATATTAATCAGAGAAGAGATATTAACTCGACGGAGGTGTGGAGTGTACTGTGTACTTGTAGACAAGCACGTCTATTAACAATTGATGTTATCCTCACGGAGGGTCTGGGTGTACTGTTCTCTCCCTGTGGGCGAGCAGCGGCCAAAACCAATCCTACCTACACGTGTCAATCGTTCGTGGTGGCGGCGAGGCGCACCCCTACCAATACCTGCCACGAATACACGCAGGATAGGTTACAAATATTATGACGGCGACCAATAGCCAGTCGCTCCAAATTAAGGTGCTAATTATTTAAGTGTAATGTTTATTAACCACTGGGAATATTAATTTATCCTATCCCAGTACTAATCATTTACTTAAATTACCTTATTATTACCCATTACCATTATAATTATATATACATTCCTACTCACCCCTATCACGCACTCCCCCTATGAATAGCGGAAAATACCTCACTCACAAGGGGGGAGGGGGGGAAACCAAACCACCACTCTACCAATTATGAGAGGGTGGTTTATGGATAATTTCCACAATATTGTTGATACACTCGATAATGGCTATACTCTAACTACATCAAATCAGGAATGATGAAATGGTCTGGACGATTACTTTAAGGGTCGTAGTAGACGCCCAGCGGCACGCCCTTGATGCCTCCACGCCCGGGTCGCCGAGGTTCAGCGCTGCCTGCGGGTATTTTGAGAGAGACTTGAGAGAGGCGAGGGCGCGGCAAGGGACGGTAGTGGACGCCTTTGTTTATCCTGATGATGATGATGATGATGGTGATGGGCGAGCTTATTACGCTCCCTTCAGTAATGCCGACGATTTGCCTGCCTGCATCTGCCTGCCATTGTGGTGGTGGTGGTGGTGGTAGGCATGTGCGGGCAGCAGGGACACCGAGGGCTTATTAAGAAGCGTGACAACACATGTAGTAGTGTTGGAAAGGCGGGACAACCACAGGGCGCGTCAGTCAGCAGCAGGAGTGACAGACAGGAGGTGACGACAGTCCATGGCTCAATACCGCTCGGACTCCTCCCCGCACCCATGGATACATGGACCACTTCCTGCTGCAGTGTCCTCGCTTCCACGCCCACCGACAACTTCTACGTGGTCAACTCATCGCCCTGAACGTCACCACCTTTGACCTGGCCACCCTGCTGGCCGCCGCTGCCGTCCACCCATCACGACGCCCCGCCGTCATCCGCCTCACCTGTGCCTTCATCAGCAAGACTAAGCAACTGTCGCGCCTGTGATTAATTCACAGCTGTACACCAGGGCGAATATATCACTGCCCTTCAACAACAACAACAACAGGTGACGACAGGCTGCTGTGACTGGTAGCTTTAGGAAGCAAGGCCACGGCATGACAGTGTGGACTCACTACTGACACACACACACACACACACACACACACAGGGGAGGCGGTACTAGTGTGTGCGGAGGAGAGGTAGGAGATCTGTTAGTAACGGTGTGGCAGAGTTAGCAAAGTGGGTACATGGGGCTACATCCGGTCATTTATTCCATTGGCTAAAATTCTTGAGTCCTTTGTGTATTTTGCAATTCGAAAAAGTGTTGATAAATTTCTAAAAATAATCTTTTTAGACGTTTTGACGGGAAAAAACACTCCATTTGTAAAAGCATCAAATGATAAACTAATCAAGTCATTATGCTAACCTAATTTAACCTAACCCTCAAACTTACTAACCTAACCTACCCTATTACAAAATTTATGTTTGCTTAACATTTCATTGTTACTTCCACACTCGTTCTGACCTATAGAAACAGTAGAAAAGTGAAAAATACTTGAATCCAGACACAGTCATGTTCTAAATATCAGCCCAATCGCCTTCCCCAAATTGGAAAAGGAGATAATTTTTTTTATTATAAATAGAATTGAATGGGGAGAAACCCCCTCCTAAAGCGGCTATTACACGGGCACTATTCTGCTCAGTGAGCAGATTTCACTGAGCAGTTTTGAGGATTTTGCTCGATGAAAGCCTGTTTGGTTGAGCAAACAGAGAACTACTTCGAAGCTATTTTTGCTCGTCATTTGAGTGAGCAAAAACGTTTTCTGTTATAAAGGACCAAAAATTAGTGGAGGGACTATATTTTATTTGCAAGATCATTTTCTTCTAAAACTCTAAAAGAAGACATCTACATGCCTGCTGACTGGACAGACGAGATGGAAGCTTACTGTTTGACTTAGTTCAGGCACATCCTACAATATGGAACATATATAGCCCTTTATTTGTTAAAAAAACATTAAAAAAGAAAACATACACCCTCAATACCTAAGAAGTGAGACCTAAGTCATTTATTTACGGTGATACACAGGCGACAGGTGTGTTGCGAGGCCGTACAGGTGTGTAGTGACAGGTGTGGTGTATATGGTAAAGCGAGAGAGGCTAAGAGTGCAGTGTTAGCACCCGAATGTGTGTGTCTGACCTAAAGAGCGAACGCGTAGTTCTCGTCCACTATAACGGCGTCAGCCCCGTACCACCACGGCCACGGGTACGGCGCGGGCCACAGTGGTCCATAGAAGCTACTCACGGGGATTACAGGAAGTTTAAATGAATCAAAAGCCTTTGGCCTAATCAAAAAAACTTTCTTAATTAGGTATATTGAATTGAAAGTAGTTAGTTTCGTACACTGATTTTGAGTATTTTCGTACATACCTGGTGTCATTTCGTAACTCTAGTAGTCAAGTTCAACTCTGCGCTGAGTGTACGAAACGACTATGGTTTCATATAGACTACGAAACAACTTTTGGTAATAATGGACGAGAGTTTCGCGGTCGTTTTCAGAGACACCAACTATTTTTGGTAAAAAATTTGGAAGAAGTCCTTCACCCATATCTTTTTTTTCTTCCCCCTATAGCCAACAAGCGTGGAGAACTGGCGGGAATACGGGGTTTTTGGGTGAGGGAAGCAAATATAAGTGATTTATGGCTCCCCCAAAAATCATCAAAGTCACTATAAGTACAAATCTAACCTAACCTAACCTTAACCACAAAGTATACCTAACCTAACCTAACCTAACCTTAACCACAAAGTATACCTAACCTAACCTAACCTTAACCACAAAGTATACCTAACCTAACGTAACCTTAACCACAAAGTATACCTAACCTAACCTAACCTTAACCACAAAGTATACCTAACCTAACCTAACCTTAACCACAAAGTATACCTAACCTAACCTAACCTAACCTTAACCACAAAGTATACCTAACCTTAACCACAAGGTATACCTAACCTAACCTAACCTTAACCACAAAGTTACTAACCTAACCTAACCTAACCTTAACCACAAAGTATACCCAACCTAACCTAACCTTAACCACAAAGTATACCTAACCTTAACCACAAAGTATACCTAAACCCAACCTAACCTTAACCCCAAAGTATACTAACCTAACCTTAACCACAAAGTATACCTAACCTAAAACCTTAAACCCCAAAGTATACCTAACCTAACCTAACTGGACTTAGAATTTTTTTGAGGCACCTCATATTTCATAGCGGCCGTGTGGGTTAAACCCAAGGCTGAGCGCACGCTGGAACCTTTACCCGATGTGAAGTACAATAAGCATACAAATACAGTGCGGTAGTTCATTTCAGTCAAAGCCGGAAGGATGAGTTCCAAAGTATTTCCCTATTTTTTTCTTGGCCTACAATAGGTGCTTGTTCTAATGGAGTTTTAATTTTGCGCAACCCCCCCCCCCCCCAAATGAATATGAAATAACCTAACCTTATAGTTTTAATACTACAACTTAAGGTTTTAATGAAACCTAACCTAACCTTAAAGGTTTTAATGAAACCTAACCTAACCTTATAGGTTGTAATGAAACCTAACCTAACTTTAACCACAAAGTATTTTTTTTTTTTTTTTTTTTTTTTTTTTTTTTTTGCGCAAAATAAAGCTATCTCCATTACAACAAGCACCGCTTATTAGGAAGCGCTATGATAATTTGTATCATTACCGCACTCAGGTCTGTATGCATTTTGCTCATCAAAACACAGATCACCGTGTAATAGTTTCGTTGAGCAGCTCAGTGAAATCTGCTCAGTGAGCAGCTGCTCACTGAGCAGAAAAGTGCCCGTGTAATAGCGCCTTAAGGGGTTAATAAACTGACCTAGCCTTTAACCTCCTAAGTTTGATGAGAAGCGGTGACAGTCAGCCTGTATCGCCAGGCCACCATTATAATGTTCTTGACATTTAGATATCAGGAACTTAGCCCCCAGGTGGAGGAGGAGGGGGCGGAGGCCTTGCCAAGTGTGGCGTGAGTGAGGCAGGAAGCCCCTGGTGTTGGCCCCACAGGCAGGAGCAGAATGTTAGGGCAGCGCGTGGCTCTCTGTGTCCTGACTGTCACCACACTGTTGCAGGTGCTGAGGTGAGAGTGGAGGCGTGTGGTGCACTGGGCACACACCCGGCTGGCTGTGGGTCTCCCCTGCGAGGGTTGGTGCTGGACCCAGGGTCTTGTGTCCTGCCGGGGTTTGTTGCTGCCATGGAGGGCGTGGGGCCGGGCGGCAGCAGCAGCATGAGTGGGCGGGAGGATCAGTCTGCCTCAGGTGTTGTGAGTCAGGATGGTGATGGCGGGAGTCACCTGGAGGCAGGCACTTCCCGCCACAAGGCAGGCAACAAGCTGGAGTGCCATCATTGTGGTGACACTTTGACAGACAAGACGCACCTTGGGAACCACATATTGAAACACACTAATGCTGCAAATTACCAATGTCCAGAGTGTGGCAAAAGATTTAATAGTAAGTCTGACCTCACCAGACACACCATGATACACAGTGGTGTTAAAAATTACGAATGTCTAGAGTGTGGAAAAAGATTTACTCAAAAATCTACCCTCACCAGTCACACCCTGACACACAGTGGTGTTAAAAATTACGAATGTCTAGAGTGTGGGAACAAATTTACTAAAAAATCTAACCTCACCAGTCACACCCTGACACACAGTAGTGTTAAAAATTACGAATGTCTAGAGTGTGGTAAAAAGTTTACTGGAAAGTCTAACCTTACGAAACACTCCAAGACACACAGTGGTGTTAGAAATTACGAATGTCTAGAGTGTGGAAAAAAATTTACTCTAAAATGTACCCTCACCAGTCACACCCTGACACACAGTGGTGTTAAAAATTACAAATGTCTAGAGTGTGGTAAAAAATTTACTCAAAAATCTTACCTCACAAAACACACCCTGACACACAGTGGTGTTAAAAAATATGAATGTCTAGAGTGTGGGAAAAGATTTACTCAGAAGTCTAACCTCACCAAACACTCCCTGACACACAGTGGTTTTAAAAATCATGAATGCCTAGAGTGTGGGAAAAGATATATTTCTACATTTGAACTCAACAGACACACCAAGAGACACACTGGCTTGAGGGAGTTCAAGTGTGATGTTTGTAAGAAGTGTTTCAAGATAAAGGGTGATATTGCCAGCCACATGAAGATCCACTTTTGAGGTGGTGTGTTGTGTGGACAAGTGTGGTTGTACCCGTGGCTGTGGGAGTGTGTCCTGTGTGGCAGTGTGTGGTGGTGGTGGGCAGTGTGTTACATTGTGTGGGCAGCCGTGCCCTTGTGTTCTGTGAGGGAGTAATGGCCCCAGTAGTTGTTGGGTTGGCATTCCGGGTGTGATAAATAATAGATAAATGAATAAATGTAATGACAAGATAAATAAATGTTTGTGTTTGGTAAAACCTTTGTTTGTGTATAACCTTAAAGTTTGAGAAACTTTGACGTGGCATTAGGAAACCTTTATGCAGTGTTAGGAGACTTTTTATGCCATTAGAAACCTACATGATGTTAGGAGAACTTTATGCGGTGTTGGACTTATGAAGTAATTGTTAGCAGACCTTGTATAGAGATGGGACACTTTTCCATTCAATAGAGCTGTCACTTTTATATTTATATATTTCTCATTGTTGCAACATTTTTCATGCAAAGAATCCCTTGCCATTATTTTCATTGTTTATAAATCAGTATTTCAAGTTTTAAATTTTTCTTCAATTCAGTACTTGAAATGTGTAAACAAAATAGTTGTTTCTGTGTCTGGGAATATGTAAGAGAGAGAAAATACTTGAATAGTATATTAAACCCTCTCTAAATCGAACCTGTATAATTCGAATTTCGGAGAATTCGACCTGTTTCAGGCCTATTTCAATTTTTTTTCGACAGTGCCATCCACTTCGTCAGCCAGCCACCACATCGCCTCCAACACATTAAGCACCTTAAGCACTGAACACCTTACCAGACCTCCCTCTATCCCCAGAGTGACACCACTGTTGCATTCAGTAGCGGTCACCTCCCTCGCACTCTCCTTACTGAACGATACTGGGCAGACATTCAGAAAGAGTTAAAGGGCACGGTGTTTAGCTTAACTAACTTCCTCGATTTCTACAACCCGGAAGTCGCGGGGATTCTGGTACGAGATATGGCAGTGGCGCTACGGTGTCACTAGGGGTGATCTTTTCCGCTTGATAATCTCTCTATTCGTAACTGGTCTTCCTGCCATTTGGGGGAGGCGGGTCACAAACCCCGGCTAACACCCGATACCCATCACGGCTGGATGGACAAGGGCTTGGGGTTTTATTAAGGAAAAGGGAGCCATTATACCTTCAGTCTGATGCGTGGCGGTTAGTGGCAGCTACCCGCCGGGCTGGTGAAGCGACTCGAGCGAGGTGGTCTGCGTGTGAGGTGCCGCCGTTCACCACTCGGCCCATCACCCTATAACAAACTCATAATAAACTCACCACGAGGGTAGGAGATTGTTTTATGGCCTAATTTCATTAGTATACTTGCACTGTTCAGTTCTTGAGTCAGAAAACATCATATATACTCAATTTATGAGTATTTTTATGTATATTGCGTGCTCTACGCCACCCCTACCGTGGTCGCTATGTTTTGACAGCTTAACGTCTTTAAGTACGTCATCAATCTGCCCGCAGAATGCCAAAAGTTGCCCAAAACAGCTGTTGGAAGTCGCTAGGTCGTGAAGACCGGAAGTATGCTCTCTGAATGTAGCCCCTGAACGCTTAACAATACACATTGCTACCAAGATAGCAGCTGTCGAAATTTATCTATGTGGCTATTCTTATTGTTGCAGAATTTGACCCTGTATTTGATGCAGCAGAAGTTATGGCATCAGGAAATGAAATATTAGGGAGGCAAGAAGAGGAGAGTCTTTCTTTGCCCTTTGTTTACATACCCTTATTGTGGCGCGAGCTGGCAACTCAGCAGCGATCCACCTCCCAGCTGGGCTGTAGTGCGGGGGTAGCTTGCGCTAGGCATACTGTATGCCGACATCACCGTGCACCTCCGTGTTCACCCGTGCGCGTTGCCTTACTGAACGCAGCCCTTGCCTGAAGACGCTATCAGTAATGCCTGAGTGCTCAGTGTACCTACAGTAATAGGCTACTGCATTTCAAGACTTCTGTATTGGCCATGTTTTGGTGAGTACAAGTGTAACGCGGGAAATTACGTTAATAGGGGAAGAGGTGAAGTAACTTATAATTATCAATCATCGAAACAAGTAATTTTCCTCCACTCCTCAGTCCTGAATCACTGGTTAGTAAGAGAGGGTTATATTTTAGACCAGTGTTAGTTGGCCACGTATCGAAGCGAAGTGATAAGGGGAGTTTAACGTCATGATAGCCTTAGAAGCAGTCAGACACTCGCTGGGTTAAGTCGCCTGTGGGGATCGAGGTGATATTCTCGCCCTTGGAAAAGGTATGTGACAGAAGGTTTATAGGGTAGAGATGTAGGTGTGATTCACTGGTGATTTTTCTGTTAACATAAGGACTAATGGAATATGTTATCCAGCAATGAGCAATGGTCACCGGAGAAGAGTGTAGCTTGATAACTGGTCTGTATTCTGGACTGTGGAGTGCTGTGAAGTGTGGTGCATTAGTGTATCCAGCTTCTTTCCTGTGATACCAAGGAGTGGGCAAGGGTGCGTCTTGCCCCATCCACTTTTCAACGCTTGTAATGGACTGGGTATTGGACAAGGTTTGTAGACCTCAAAGTGATTGTGGAGCATGCCGTCGGCAACACCAAAATACTGATCCTTGATTTTTTGCCGATGATGCGTAATCTTTGGCTGAGTCGCTGAGGTCCTGGTAGAATGGCTCTCGAGCGCTAGTGCACGGGAGGCAAAGCCTTGGGACCTTTAGGTCTCCTGGCTCAAACCAGGGTCGTGTTAGAGACATTCCTAGATGAAGCAGACAGTCCTGTTCATACGTGGTGGCGAGGACTTGAGATCTTTGAAAGTTTTACATACCTTGGTACGCAGTCCCTTAATGACGGCGGGTCACGTCCAATAGTCTTACGGCGGATGCATAGCACACGGTGTTTATACTCCTCAGCGGGAAGTCTTTGGCTTGTCGGTTCCTGCTCAAGACAAAGCCGATCTTCAAGTCGCTTTGTGATAGGGGCCTGTCAGATCTACTCTTGGTTTGAGTACTGGACAGCAATAATGAATTGAAAGACAAATCAAGCCTTCTAGTTATAAGTGTCTTCGCAGATCATGGGGTATCGCTGGGATGATTACGTGTCAAATCATCGTTGCCACCGTGACACTGAATCGAGGCCTATTACCTGCATAGTCCGTCAGCGCCAACTGGCGCTATGGGCAGATGTCGCACGCTACCCTGGGAAAAAAAACCGATCCTTTTCATCGGATTGTATCTGTAATGAGACAATCCGGCCGTGGGGAGGCCAAGGGGGCGCCCACAAGGCTCGTGGCTGGGTGCAAAGTTGATGTTTCGTGTCGGAGAGCTCTTGGTATGGGAAGGAGCCTGCTGGGAACTCGCGGGACGTGGGGTTGACCCCCGGAGTGCGTCGTAGGGGGCTGGCGACTCGCCCCCCGGCGTATGCCCCCAATGAGTTGATTGAATCAACTGCCCGTAGAAAAGGGGGAAGGCAGG
>JACEEZ010024052.1:35733-70205 GCA_016584305.1 Chionoecetes opilio
AAGGCAGGGGGCGTTTGTGGCCTCCTTAGTGCATTTTGACAATCTTCAATAAACTAGACTATAGAGACTATAAGGAAGGCTTATAGCGTCAATAGTAACAGTCCTAGGCAGAGAGGAGTGGGACAGGAGGCTAGAGCAGAAAGACGGGGCCCTGTGTACGGTGTTAGCAGAGAGCTTCACAGAGAGGTGTCACTCGGGCCGCGCCATTTTGGATTTTGAACAGGTGGCGCCGCTATGCGGATGGAGACCTCCGTCAAAAGTGTCACAATGCTTATATCATTACTGTGCACGGTGTTGTGCTTGTCAATACCCTAAGACGCAAATATATGTAGTATTACGGTAAAATAATGAACTGAAGTGGTATTGATGGATGTATTTTTTTGTTATTACACCTTTTGTTCCTTTTGTATTTCATACCAAAGCCCCGTCATTCCAATAAATTGTCTCCAATCTCAGTATACCCTCTCCCCCCCACACTCATTTTGTTTTGGCTGAAGTCAAAATGGGTGGGTGGTGATGGGTAAAGGGTGAGTGAATGGGTGGGGGTGATAGGTCATGGGTTGGGGGTGATGGGTAATGGGTTGTGGGTGAGGGAATAGGGGGGGTGATGGGTAATAGGGGAGTGAATGGGTTGGGGGTGATGGGTAATGGGTGAGTGAATGGGTTGGGGGTGATGGGTAATAGGGGAGTGAATGGGTTGGGGGTGATGGGTAATAGGGGAGTGAATGGGTTGGGGGTGATGGGTAATGGGTGAGTGAATGGATTGGGGGTGATGGGTAATAGGGGAGTGAATGGGTTGGGGGGTGATGGGTAGTGAATGGATGGGGTGATGGGTAATAGGGGAGTAAAGGTTGGGGGTGATGGGTAATGGGTGAGTGAATGGATTGGGGGTGATGGGTAATGGGTGAGTGAATGGGTTGGGGGTGATGGGTTATGGGTGAGTGAATGGGTTGGGGGTGATGGGTTATGGGTGAGTGAATGGGTGGGGGGTGATGGGTAATGGGTGGGTGTGATGGGTAATGTGTATGGGGTGATGGGTGTGGGGTGATGGGTAATGTGCGAGTGAATGGGTGTGTGGTGATGGGTAGGCTAATGGGTGAGTGGAGGAATTCCTTCCCTTCTTTGATTCCTTATTTCTTTCCTCGTCAGTTCCTCTTCTGACTCTTCATCCCTCCAATTTCTTCCTTACTCCTTATTCCTCCTTTCCTTCTCTCATATCTCCTTCCTTCCCTCTCTCCCACCTTCCATTATCACCCCATCATCACCAAAAGAGGAGCGATTCCCCCTCTATCTGCACGGGCGACTGTCAGTGCAGCCTCCCTCCGCTAGGATCGCTGTCGTCCATGAAATCAAAATGGCGCGCCATGTTATATCGCCCGAGTGACACCTCTCGGTGAAGCTCTCTGTGTTAGGGCTGTATGGAAGGAACAGGGAACTGGAGAACCAGAATTGTAGCTGCAGGGTAAGAGAGAAAGAAACCGTAGAACATGTCATTGTGGAATGCAACAACAAGTATAGGAGTGAGAGGGAAAGGCTTATAGCGTCAATAGTAACAGTCCTAGGCAGAGAGGAGTGGGACAGGAGGCTAGAGCAGAAAGACGGGGCCCTGTGTACGGTGTTAGGGCTGTATGGGGACAGAAAGGAAACTGAAAGTATTGTGAACCTCACCAAAGTGTTCCTAACGCAGTGCTGGGAGATCAGAACACACAAGAAACAATGAATTAGGATGATAATCAAAGGACTGAAAACTGATCAAAATGTCTTTCCCAGGTGAAATAAACAGGGGAAGAGTTAACAAGTCTTGTTAACAAAGGAGACGAAGTGGAAGAGGACCTATGAAGCGATACTAAGCGACAACGGTCACAAGAAGAAGAAACTTGAAATACTGATTTATAAACAATAAGAATAATGGCAAGGGATTCTTTGCATGAAAAATGTTGAAATATTGAGAAATATATAAATATAAAAGTGACAGCTCTATTGAATGTAAAAGTGTCCCATCTCTATACAAGGTCTGCTAACAATTACTTCATAAGTCCAACACCGCATAAAGTTCTCCTAACATCATGTAGGTTTCTAATGGCATAAAAAGTCTCCTAACACTGCATAAAGGTTTCCTAATGCCACGTCAAAGTTTCCCAAACTTTAAGGTTATACACAAACAAAGGTTTTACCAAACACAAACATTTATTTATCTTGTCATGACATTTATTCATTTATTTATTTATCTATTATTTATCACACCCGGACTGCCAACCCAACAACTACTGCGGCCATTACTCCCTCACAGAACACAAGGGCACGGCTGCCACCACACATGTAACACACTGCCCACCACCACCACCACACACTGCCACACAGGACACACTACCACAGCCACGGGTACAACCACACTTGTCCACACAACACACCACCTCAAAAGTGGATCTTCATGTGGCTGGCAATATCACCCTTTATCTTGAAACACTTCTTACAAACATCACACTTGAACTCCCTCAAGCCAGTGTGTCTCTTGGTGTGTCTGTTGAGTTCAGATGTAGAAATATATCTTTTCCCACACTCTGGGCATTCATGATTTTTAAAACCACTGTGTGTCAGGGAGTGTTTGGTGAGGTTAGACTTCTGAGTAAATCTTTTCCTACACTCTAGACATTCATATTTTTTAACACCACTGTGTGTCAGGGTGTGTTTTGTGAGGTAAGATTTTTGAGTAAATCTTTTCCCACACTCTAGACATTTGTACTTTTTAACACCACTGTGTGTCAGGGTGTGACTGGTGAGGGTACATTTTAGAGTAAAATTTTTTCCACACTCTAGACATTCGTAATTTCTAACACCACTGTGTGTCTTGGAGTGTTTCGTAAGGTTAGACTTTCCAGTAAACTTTTTCCCACACTCTAGACATTCGTAATTTTTAACACTACTGTGTGTCAGGGTGTGACTGGTGAGGGTAGATTTTTTAGTAAATTTGTTCCCACACTCTAGACATTCGTAATTTTTAACACCACTGTGTGTCAGGGTGTGACTGGTGAGGTTAGATTTTTTAGTAAATTTGTTCCCACACTCTAGACATTCGTAATTTTTAACACCACTGTGTGTCAGGGTGTGACTGGTGAGGGTAGATTTTTGAGTAAATCTTTTTCCACACTCTAGACATTCGTAATTTTTAACACCACTGTGTATCAGGGTGTGTCTGGTGAGGTCAGACTTACTATTAAATCTTTTGCCACACTCTGGACATTGGTAATTTGCAGCATTAGTGTGTTTCAACATGTGGTTCCCAAGGTGCGTCTTGTCTGTCAAAGTGTCACCACAATGATGGCACTCCAGCTTGTTGCCTGCCTTGTGGCGGGAAGTGCCTGCCTCCAGGTGACTCCCGCCATCACCACTATCCTGATGCCAACACCTCGCAGTATGATCTCTCCGCCCACTCATGCTCCTGGCCGCACCGGCCCCACGCCCTCAGGCAGCAACAACCCCGGCAGGACACACAGCCGCGGGTGTCCAGCGCACCAATACCACCTCGTGCAGGGGACACAGCCAGCCGGGTGTTCGTGCCCAGGCCACACCACGCTTCTGCCTACTCCCACCTCAGCACCTGCAACCAGTGTGGTAGACATGTCAGGACATAAGGGCCACGGCGCTGCCCTAAAACTTCTGCGATGTTAGGGGAGTCAATACCAGGAGGCTTCCTCCTCACTCACGCCATTCACTTGGAGCAGGCATTTTAGAACATGACTGTGTCTGGATTCAAGTATTTTTCACCTTTCTACTGTTTCTGTAGGTCAGAACGAGTGTGGAAGTAACAATGAAATGTTAAGCAAACATAAATTTTGTAATAGGGTAGGTTAGGTTAGGTAAGTTTGAGGGTTAGGTTAGGTTAGGTTAGTATAATGGCTTGATAATGATGTTGATGTTTGATAATGTTTGAAGAATTTCGTCAGTTATCGACGCAGCTGAGATGGATCTCCACTGTAACCAGACAGCTCTCTCTCAGTCTACTCCTAGAGAGCTGTCTGCTAGTGCTTATAGTGTTGGCCTAAGCCAGCACCCCGGGAGGCGGGTTACAAACACCCGGTACCCAGTCACTGCTGGGTGGACAGGGGCTCGGGTTTTAAGGAAACAGCCCAACTGTTTCCGCTCCGACCGGGGATCGAACCCGGGACTTCTCGTTTGTGAACCGAGCGTGCTTCCCCTACACTACGGAGTATCGTGTTAGGTCAGGTTAGTATAATGCTTGATAGTTTATCATTTGATGCTTTTACAAATGGAGTGTTTTTCCCCGTCAAAACGTCTAAAAGATTATTTTTAGAAATTTATCAACACTTTTTCGAATTGCAAAATACACAAAGGACTCAAGAATTTTAACCAATGGAATAAATGACCGGATGTAGCCCCATGTACCCACTTTGCTAACTCTGCCACACCGTTACTAACAGATCTCCTACCTCTCCTCCGCACACACTAGTACCGCCTCCCCTGTGTGTGTGTGTGTGTTGTGTCAGTAGTGAGTCCACACTGTCATGCCGTGGCCTTGCTTCCTAAAGCTACCAGTCACAGCAGCCTGTCGTCACCTGTTGTTGCTGTTGTTGAAGGGCAGTGATATATTCGCCCTGGTGTACACCCGTGAATTAATCACAGGCGCGACAGTTGCTTAGTCTTGCTGATGAAGGCACAGGTGAGGCGGATGACGGCAGCGGCGGCCAGCAGGGTGGCCAGGTCAAAGGTGGTGACGTTCAGGGCGATGAGTTGACCACGTAGAAGTTGTCGGTGGGCGTGGAAGCGAGGACACTGCAGCAGGAAGTGGTCCATCTATCCATGGGTGCGGGGAGGAGTCCGAGAGGTATTGAGCCATGGACTGTCGTCACCTCCTGTCTGTCACTCCTGCTGCTGACTGACGCGCCCTGTGGTTGTCACGCCTTTCCAACACTATTACATGTGTTGTCACGCTTCTTAATAAGCCCTCGGTGTCCCTGCTGCCCGCACATGCCTACCACCACCACCACCACCACAATGGCAGGCAGATGCAGGCAGGCAAATCGTCGGCATTACTGAAGGGAGCGTAATAAGCTCGCCCATCACCATCATCATCATCATCATCAGGATAAACAAAGGCGTCCACTACCGTCCCTTGCCGCGCCCTCGCCTCTCTCAAGTCTCTCTCAAAATACCCGCAGGCAGCGCTGAACCTCGGCGACCCGGGCGTGGAGGCATCAAGGGCGTGTCGCTGGGCGTCTACTACGACCCTTAAAGTAATCGTCCAGACCATTTCATCATTCCTGATTTGATGTAGTTAGAGTATAGCCATTATCGAGTGTATCAACAATATTGTGGAAATTATCCATAAACCACCCTCTCATAATTGGTAGAGTGGTGGTTTGGTTTCCCCCCCTCCCCCCTTGTGAGTGAGGTATTTTCCGCTCGTCATAGGGGGAGTGCGTGATAGGGGTGAGTAGGAATGTATATATAATTATAATGGTAATGGGTAATAATAAGGTAATTTAAGTAAATGATTAGTACTGGGATAGGATAAATTAATATTCCCAGTGGTTAATAAACATTACACTTAAATAATTAGCACCTTAATTTGGAGCGACTGGCTATTAGTCGCCGTCATAATATTTGTAACCTATCCTGCGTGTATTCGTGGCAGGTATTGGTAGGGGTGCGCCTCGCCGCCACCACGAACGATTGACACGTGTAGGTAGGATTGGTTTTGGCGCGCTCGCCCAGCCAACCACGAACTGCCTGANTCCCCCTTTCTCTCTCTCTTCTCTCTCCTCTCTCTCCTCTTCGTCTCTCTCTCCTCTCTCTTTCCTTCTCTCTCTCTTCTCTCTCTCTCTTCTCTCTCGTTTCTTCCTCCTGCTGTTAAAATCACACCCTCTTTTAATATCCATCCTTCTTCCTCTCTTGACGAAGTCAGAGAGGCTGTAGCAAAGTTGAAGGGTGGAAAGGCAGCTGGTGTTTTGTAATATCAGTGCGGAGCTCCTCAAAGCTGGGGGTGAGGCCATGATCCGCGGGTTGCATGCTGTCCTGACTGCCGTGTGGCAATCAGGTACCATTCCTCCTGACTGGAAAAGGGGGCTGGTCGTCCCTATCTGGAAAGGGAAAGGGGACCATCAGGACTGCAACAATTACCGCGTGTATTACACTGCTCAGCGTACCAGGCAAGGTGCTTGCCCATCTATTGCTGACACGGATTCGCAGTCATCTGGTGAAGCATCAGAGACCTCAGCAGTCTGGGTTCACGCCTCAACGCCAGTGACTTCACGCCAATCAACAACGGACCGTATCCTAGCGCTTCGTGTCCTGGTGGAACGCCGACGTGAGTTTCGACAGGGGATGCTTGCAGCCTATGTTGATCTCAAGAAGGCGTTTGACTCAGTGCATCGTTAGTCACTCTGGGATCTTCCTGCGACTTCGAGGGATTCCTGCAAGGACTATTGGTTTGATAACTGGTCTGTATTCTGGGACTGAGAGTGCTGTGAAGTGTGGGGCAGGTGTATCCAGCTTCTTTCCTGTGAATACAGGAGTGAGGCAAGGGTGCGTCTTGCCCCATCACTTTTCAACGCTTGTATGGACTGGGTATTGGACAAGGTTGTAGATCAAAGTGATTGTGGAGCATCCGTCGGCAACACCAAGATAACTGATCTTGTTTTTGCCGATGATGCAGTAATCTTTGCTGAGTCGCTAGAGTCCTGGTGATGGCTCTCGAGCGCTGCACGAGTAGGCAAAGCCTTGAGACTTGAGGTCTCCTGGCTCAAGACCAAGTTCCAGGTGTTTGGAGACTTACTAGATGAAGCAGTACAGGTCTGTTCATGCGTGTGGGCGAGGACATTGAGATCTTGGAAAGTTTTACATACCTTGGTAGCGCAGTTCATAATGACGGCGGGTCACGTCAAGAAGTCTTACGACGGATTGGCATAGCCCACGGTGTTATGGACTCGCTCAGCGGGAGTATTTGGCGTTGGTCGGTACCTGTGCAGGAGGACAAAGATCCGGATCTTCAAGGCGCTTGTGACCCCTGTCTTACTCTATGGTTGTGAGACAGGGACACTAAATAGTGACTTGAAGAGACGAATCAATCCCTTTGGTAATAAGGGGTCTTCGCAGAATCATGGGGTATCGCTGGGATGATTACGTGTCAAATTAGCGATTGAAACCGTGAGACTGAATCGAGGCCTATTACCTGCATAGTCCGGGTCAGCGCCAACTTCGGCTATATGGGCAGTGGCACGCTACCCTGAAACCCGATCCTTCCCATCGGGTTGTATCTGTAAGAGACAATCCGGCGTGGAAGGAGGCCAAGGGGTGGCCCACAAGCTCGTGGCTGGGGCAAGTTGATGTTCTTGTCGAGAGCTGCTTGGTATGGGAAAGGAGCCTGCATGGGAACTCGCGCGTGGTGACCCCCGGGAGGTGGCGTCGTAGGGTGGGCGAGGCGACGCGCCCCCGGCGTATGCCCCCAATGATTGTTGATTGTTTCCTCCATTCCATGTCGCCTCCGTGGTGTAGTGGCTGGCGTGCGTGGCTGCGAATCTGCAGGCCCTGGTTCGAATTCGGTCCAGGGCAAGTCGGCGACCAACCAGCTGTTTTTCCCTCCCTTCGGGGTTATAAATGGGTACCTGGGGAAACCTGGGGAAGGAAAAATGTGGTAGCCCCGCATGTTAACATTTTAGCCCGTTATCCCGGGGTAATGGGTCCTCACCCACCACAAAAGGGGGCTGGTCGTCCCATCTGGAAAGGAAAGGGGAAACCGTCAGGACTGCACCAATTACCGCGGTATTACACTGCTCAGCCGTACCAGGCAAGTACTTGCCCATCTATTGCTGGCACGGATTTGCAGTCATCTGGGTGAAGCATCAGAGACCTCAGCAGTCTGGGTTCACGCCTGATAAGTCAACAACGGACCGTATCCTAGCGCTTCTTTGTCCTGGTGGAACGCCGAGTGAGTTTCGACAGGGGATGCTTGCAGCCTATGTTGATCCAAGAAGGCATTTGACTCAGTGCATCGTGAGTCACTTTGGGATCTTCTGCGACTTCAAGGGAATCCTCCCAAAGACATTGGTTTGAAAAACTGGTCGGGATTCTGGGACTGAGAGTGCGTGAAGTGTGGGGTAGGTGTATCCAGCTTCTTCCCTGTGAATACAGGAGTGAGGGGCAAGGGTGCGTCCTTCCCCCCCATCACTTTTCAACGCTGTATGGACTGGGTATTGGACAAGGTTGTAGATCAAAGTGGATTGTGGAGCATCCGCCCCGCAACAACAAGATCACTGATCTTGTTATTGCCGATGATGCAGTAATCTTTGCCTGAGTCACTGGAGGTCCTGGTGATGGCTCTCGAGGCGCTGCACGAGGAGGGGGCAAAAAAGCCTTTGGACTTGAGGCCTCCTGGCTCAAGACCAAGGTCCAGGTGTTTGGAGACTTACTAGATGAAGCAGTACAGTCGTTCATGCGTTGTGGGCGAGGACATTGAGATCTTGGAAAGTTTTTACATACCTTGGAAAGCGAAGCCATAATGACGGAGGGTCACGTCAAAAAGTCTTACGGCGGATTGGCATAGCTCACGGTGTTATGGACTCGCTCAGTGGGAGTATTTGGCGTTTCCGGTCCCTGTGCAGAAGGACAAAGACCCGGATCTTCAAGTCACTTGTGATCCCTGTCTTACTATATGGTTGTGAGAAAATGGAAAATAAATAGTGATTTGAAGAGACGAATCAATCCCTTTGGTAATAAGTGTCTTCGCAGAATCATGGGGTATCGCTGGGATGATTACTTTGTCAAATCAGCGATTGCACCGTGAGACTGAATCGAGGCCTATTACTTGCATAGTCCGTCAGCGCCAACTTCGGCTATATGGGCATGTGGCACGCTACCTGAAACCGATCCTTCCCATCGGGTTGTATCTGAAAGAGAAAATCCGGCGTGGAGGAGGCCAAGGGGTGGCCCACAAGGCTCGTGGCTGGGGCAAGTTGATGTTCTTGTCGAGAGCTGCTTGGTATGGGAAAGGAGCCTGCATGGGAACTCGCGCGTGGTGACCCCCGGGAGTGGCGTCGAGGGTGGCGAGGCGACGCGCCCCCGGCGTATGCCCCAAAGATTGTTTGATTGACCCACCACAGGCTCAAAGGGAGATGGAGATGAGATGAGCACTGATGGCCACGCCCAACATAGCGTATGTCCCTATCTTTACCTTTCCCTTCCCCCTTCCTTCTCTCATACCTCTTTTTATTCTCAATCTAGAGTCATACCTCTCTCTCTCTCTCTCTCTCTCTCTCTTCCTCTCTTCTCTCTCTCTCTTCTTCTCTCTCTCTCTCTCTCTCTCTCTCTCATCTTCTCTCTCTCTCTCTTTTCCTCTCTCTCCTCTCTTTCCTCTTCTCTTTTCCTGAATTTGAAAACAATAATAATAATAAAAAGGAAAAGAAAGAAAAACAAGACTAATAAAAGAAGGGAGGAAAACAAGGTAGAAAGAGAAAGATATACAGAAAGTAAGAAGAAAATAATGATAATAATAAAAAATTGACAAGATGGAGAAACAGTAAGCAAGAAAGATGATGGTAAGGAGGAGGAAGAAGAGGAGATGATAGAAGAAAAGGAAGACAAAGGAGAGGCCATACAAATAAGAAGAATAATTGAAAAAATTTATGCTACAAGCAACATACTAATTTGATGTCTTACCTTTTACAAATCCATCGTCTATCTCATCCCGACACAATACCCCAACCAGTCAACTAGCTAGGATACTTATCGGTGGATATTAGGGTTATAATTCGTGGTAGGCTTGATTAATATTGCAGTGTTTTTTTATCCGAAGTGGTCAACGGGGATCGAGGCCGCCCCTGAAGGCAGAGGGGGAGGGCGGAGGCGGTGTGCTTTGATATGGGCGTCAGGCGGGTTTTCATAACCCAGTTATCTTGACGCGGCGGATATAATCACTTGTGTCGTATTTGAACACGTCCTATTGCTTTTAACACTATGTGCAATGTGTCTATATACAATCATCTCATATATACCAATCCACGTATATATTTGATAAGAGATGTTAACTCGGTAGAGGCGGAAGTGTACAATTTCTGTGGGTTCAGCGGGCAGCGGCCCCAACAAATTACACGTGTCACCTTTCAGGTAGGCGGCAGGGTGAACCACCACAATTGGGGCAAATTTAAAGGACGACGGGCAATGAGCAGCCGTTTCAAATTAAGGTGCTAATATAAGGTGAAAATGCTTTATACTAATGGGAAAGTTCAATTATCCTATCCCAGTACTCATCAAATTTTCTTTAATTATCTTAAATAATACACATTACCATAAAAATAATATATATATATATATATATAAATACTAAAATAAAATATATATATATATAATATTATATATAATATATATATAATAAAATATATATATATATATATATATATATATATATATAATATATATATATATATATATATATATATTTTATATATATATATATATATATAAAATATATATATATATATTATACATCCCTACGCACCCCTTAGGGTAAGTGGATAATACCTCCCTCACAAGGTGGGGGGAGGTAAGAAAACCACCCTCAACCAATTATTGAGAGGGTGGTTGGTGGATAATTTCCACAACTGGGGGCCCGGCGAAAACCCAAGTTCCGCTTCAAGTGACATTTACCCCAGGCCACATAGCGCCGGAACATTTTTAATAGAGTTTTTCGGCACTTTGGTCTTTGACTATTTTTAAATGTATAGCCCTGATAGAGGTACAAGTGAATATGCAGACATATACTGTTCGGGGGGAGAGTTATCTCCTGGAATTATGATTATCCTCAGTATAGCCTCACCATTTACCTCAATTGGTTTGAGGATTCTCTATCAGCGGGAATTTCAGGGGGACCTAGATAGGAGACTAGTCTACCTTCAAATCTCATTAATTTAGGAAGACTTGAGTCATTGTATTTGTGGCGCCCTGCATATAGAGAGGAAGGAAATATAATATATATATATAATATATATATATATATAAAATATATATATATATAATATATATATATATATTTTATATATATATATATATAACAAAAGATGAACATAATAAATACAGCAGTCATGCCTAAGACACTTTCCATAGACCCGTCAAAACGGTGATAAAGCACTAATATTAAAAAGTTAAAGCAGGGTGAAAGATAAAAGTTATTACGAACATTAGTAAAGTTGAAGACATTTTTTTTATACTTTTTTATGTTTTTTCATCATTTTTTCAGTAGAAAACAGTGAAGGTCCTCAGTGGGGCCCTTTGTGAGACGCCTGGCCTGGCGCTTTTCCCTCTGTGCCAGGCGAATCTGTTTATCGACCCTTTTTAGCCCCGATTTTATCCCGCCTTTTCTTTCTTATCTGTATGTTCCTTTCCTTCTCTTGAATCTGAAGGACTCTTCGCCGATTCCTCGCGCTCCTTCTTCTTTGCCTCAGCTTCGCCGTCCTCTTTGTCTTGCCGTGCTGAAAACCTCTTCTGGCGGCGGATGCTCAGGCAATCCTGGCAGCCTTGCCTCCTCATCCTCCATCTCATCCTTTGTACTCAGTCAGCGACGGCCTACAGCTTTCTCTGCAGCTTCGCCTTATTGAGACGCCGCACTCATACTCTCTAATTCCACCCTACTTCTCTTCCTCCTCTTCCTCGTCTTTGCTCATCCTCGTCTTCTCCTACCCGCTGCTGCTTCGCCTCGGGAGGGACCCACACCACTCGTCACACCTGTTCCTCTCCTGCTGCCTGCTTCACCTCGGAGGAGATTTAGGCGAGGGACGCGGCACTCTGCCTTGCCTCTCTTCTCTTTCTCCTTTTTCATTAGGTACTTCGTCCATTGATATACTGTGATTATGATACCATTTATTACTGGCTATTTCAACTTCACCTCTACTAACTAATACTACTATTATACACTTGTAGTATTACTACTGATTGTTTTTGTTTCTACTGGGACTATTATTACTACTTCACCACTACTACTATATACTACTATAACTATTTGTATTATTACTACTATTCTTGTTGTTTTCCAAAGGATTGTCACAATAATTGATCACCCATATCTAGTATTTGCACCGGCGAGGTTAGACTGTAGTTTACTTTTCTCCACCATGTCCAAACTCTTTCATACTCTATAACGATGTTGTTGAAGATAACCATTCAAATTTTGTGGACGTGACTGTGTAATACTATTAACTCAATTATATGGGCACCTGGATTTTGACACTCCTTATCAAAAGTATTATGATCTCACTACTTACATAACATATTAATGTCACAATAGTCTCCTCAACTTAACATAATACATATAAATCAAAGATCACTGCAAAAAAAAATTCAATAATATAAAATCTTTCCTAAGTGTTTTCACTGTATGCCTTATAATAATCATCTCACAGAAACATGGCTGACTAGTACAAATACTTCCTTCACGAATTCTCAGCTTATCACTCTTACACCTTACTAGGACCACACGTGCTCATGGAGGGGTTTCCACAAATCTTTAATATCTGATGCTTTAAACTCTGTCAACAACGTGTTTAACTTTTATTAATGACAAAATAGAATCAATACATTAAGATAGCCCAAATAAAATGATTTTTTATTATGTGGAATCTATAGACGCAAATCTAAACATTCCGTAGTATGAATTGTGTTGACATAATGAACACACTTTTTCAGGATAGGGTAACAACAACAATTATACTCATTGGGGATTTTAAGTATTAATTTCTCTGGAACATACTACACACATTCCAAAACATTTTCTTAGTATTTACAAACCCGAACATTTTTTGTTCCTCACATTGCACGACCACTAGAATTTTCCAGATACCGAAATTTAGCTGAACATCCTTATTAGATCACATATATACAACTTTTCTAGAGATTTCACTTCCGGAATTATACACTACCTATATCCGACCACTTGTCAAACCGATTTCTTAAATTTTTTCTCTACCTGCAAGATAAATAATAACTCCTTAAATAGTATATAGGAAATTTTACTCCTGAAAATAAACAACCTTTTTTCCCGAGAAGCTCAACTCATATCTTGGAACGATCTTTTTTGATACGCAGATAATAAATTTTAACTATATGAATTATCTTAGCAAAATCATGCACATATACAATGCATGTTTTCCATTAAAACAAATCACCTCTCTGAGAAAAAGATTAAACAATCCATGGATAACACACGGTTTGAAATACGTCAACACCAAACTGACTTATTAAAGATTATAAAAATAGGTTGCTGTAAAGCTGAAACCATTACAAAGAACGCCGTAATGTTCTCACAAGACTGATGAAATTCAACAAATAGCCTATTATAATTAAAATATATTTACGAATTTTAAAAATAATACAAGAAAAATATGCTACCATTAATGACTGAAAAACAACTACAAAAAAACGCAGTTGACAAATTTTTACTAACGACAAATCTTACCCTAGCACTTCGAAATTGGCAGAAGCTTTTTACGATTATTATGCCAATATTGCACCCAAAATTAGACAAGACATTTTCCACTGCCTACTTGTAGCCCACTCCATTCCTAAATGGCATTACCTTCATCCATGTCAAGTTGCCTCCTGTCCTCCCACAAATGTCTCTCTTGTTATATTTCTTTAAAGAACAAAAATAACGATGTTCACGAAATTCCTGTAATGTCTCATTCAAAACTCCCAGTAAATGCTTTAGCCCTTACCATTATCACTATTGTTTAATCATCGGTCGAAATGGCATTTCCCGCATTGTCTTAACACGCGCTGTAATTCCGATTTTACAAAAAAAGGATCTAAAGATTTATTGGAACTATAGACCTATATCCCTATTGACTACTTTTCTCAAAAATATTTGAGAAATATTATGAAAACCATCTAACCAGTTTTCTAAAAAGCCATCCTAACAAAAACATTTGGTTTTTCGACACGGCCTGAATACCTTGAACGCTCTAATGATTTACTGAAAAATTTTACTCTACTCTAGATTGTAACAACATTCTCATCTCTCAGCATTTATGTCGTTTTTCAAGGCTTTGACACAGTCACACTTATAATATTTACTTCAAAGCAGAACAAACTATGGTATCCGGGGTGTCATAAAAATTGGTTTAAAGACTATCTTACTAACAGAAC
Organism: Chionoecetes opilio; assembly: GCA_016584305.1. Taxonomy (NCBI): domain Eukaryota; kingdom Metazoa; phylum Arthropoda; class Malacostraca; order Decapoda; family Majidae; genus Chionoecetes; species Chionoecetes opilio. Next base: position 49,882 of record JACEEZ010024052.1, read on the forward strand.
GCAATCCAAAAAAATTCTAAAATCCTTATCAACACCCACATTAATACGTTATGGATTTCCCCGGGTTAGTGTCTGGGCCCCATACTTTTTCTAATAACAAAAATTCTCCCCCAATTTTTCCAAATCTAAATCAATATTTTTTCCCCGATGTTTAAACTTTTTACATCATGGGGGAAATCCTGAAACTCTAATAAACAGCTCCAGTGACCTCAATTCCCCTAATGGTTGTCAGTAATAGTTTAAAATAATTTAGATAAAACCCACTATATGTTTTTACCATAAACCGAAAAATCTTGCCCCCTTTAAAGTACGAACTTCTACAAAAAAAGAACAAAACAATAAATTATTAGGGAAACCTTTTTAGACAATGAGTTTAAAAACACATCTCTGATTGTCCTCAATTATCGAGATTGTCTCTCTATTACTTCAGTGAAGATCTCATCCAAATGTTTTTTTAAAGATTTATTTTGCCCATGTATTACCACATTTACATACTGTGCTCCCTCTGGTGAAATACTACCCTACTCACTTGTTCCCCTTTTTATTCCCAAAAAGAAAATCTAAGAATCATTACAAATAGTGGTTACTTTGAGCATACACAACCTCTTTTTAAGACTATGAACTGCTATAACCCCTTTTGCCTTAATAATTTTACAATTGAAAACTTCATTTTAAAAATCATTCATACAGAAAATTACCACTACTGTTCCCACAACACAATTACCCTACCCGACACGTAAAAAACCAAACCCCTCAAACACTGACAATTTTTCAACCTCAATTGCCATCTGGTCCAAAAATATGGAACATGTACCTAAAATTTAAAAAAGTATTACCCCTATCCATGCTTTTAAAAACAAAATAAAAAACATAATTATCTCAATACTACTATCACTATCACTGTCTCCTCCTTTATTTCCTGTCTTTTAAAATTATGTGTTTCCAAATTATAAATTAAGGTGTTTAAAAAACATGGTGCCTAGTAATAAAAAGATATTATCATTTTGAAATTAACTATATATTTAAAAATTTGGGTTTTTAGGGTTGGTGCCACTCGCATGTTACTGGCCTTTTTAATTTAAGGATGGTCGGGGCTAAAATTTTTAATTTTACTACCTGATAAACTGGGGAAAAATTTACAAAAAAATCTGCCAAAAAGCTATTTTTGCTTCTAAGGGGGCTGCTTATATATTTTTTATTTAAAATACAATTTTTTTTACTTTATTATACCTATATAAGTTAAAAAATTGTTTCAAGGGTTTCAAGTGTTTCATTCCACCGTCCACTCGCCCTCCCCGCACTCCGGGGTTCTTGGATAGCCGCGCGTAATCTTCCATCTGAATCCACACAGTTTCTTTCCCCGGAGAATGATTGACAGTGACGGGGCTCGCAAAACACCATACTCTAAAAACGAAAAAATTAAAAAAAATTTAAAAAATTACAACTGCCCTTATTGGGTACTAGCCGCAAAGCCCCCCTCCGGGCGGATTTTTTGGCTAACTCCTGGGGAGGGCTATTGGGGGGTTTGGGCCCCCCAAATAGCCCCCCGCAGCGCAGGTAACCCCCGGTGGGATTTTGATGCCTTATGGTAGCAATCGTAAAATTTATTAGTTTTGTTTTTTCTTTTAAGCGAAACTGTGGGTCCTAGGGAAACTTTAGGGAAAAAATTTTCGCTTGATTATTCTACCAAAGTAATTACGGTATCAAAAAAACGTTAATTTTAAAGAAAAAAGTTTTATTTCAAACGTTTATGTAATTTTCTCAATTTTTAAACCTGCTTTCTTTTTTGCTGCAACCAAATAAAAGGCCCTTGATGTACTCCGTTTTTTTACTTTTACAGGGTTTACGTACTATCATTTTTTTTTCATAGAAAAACTTTTTTAGAAAAATTACCTTGGGCAGGGGTGCCCAAAACTTTTTTCACGAAGGCCCTGGGGAAATATGGGTCCCACTCAGTAAAGGCAGGTGATATAGTAAATTAAAAAGTAAAATCAATTGGGTAAATAATCGTTGAAATTGAAATTGTTTAAAAAAATAAGACAAGTCCAGCTTTCCATTAATGTTTTTTTATTTTTATCGAGGGTCTTTTTTCCAATTTTAAACTTTTTTTTGTCTTTTTTTAATGCAGTACAAAAAATAGAAAAGTCATCATTTTCAATTGACTCATTTTTTTAATTTAAATTGGGCTTATCTACCATGATACTTTATTTTGAACTCACCAAAATGGTAACGTGTTGCACTCGTGGGAGCATTGATGCTGTGCTTTGGACTGAAGGATGCTGGCAGGTCAAGAAAGTTTGGTGGTTGAGATGGGGGCATCACGAGATGGCTTTCTTTTTTTTTTTTGGGTTCTCAGTCTGCTTTTGTTCAGATTTTAACGTAAAAATGTTTGCTCACAAAATATTGGACCCGAACAACTCTCTTTTTTTTGCATGGCGTCTCATAAAGGGGAACTTGTTTTTTCCAAGCCCCGGGGTAAAGTCGGGTAGGGAAAAAAGCTGATGTTGATTTTTTCAGAGAATCATCACACGCTTTCGATAATTTCTAATTGCAGACTTCTTCCATTCTTCACATCCACCGGGAAGGGAGTCGAGAACGGGTTGATTTCCTTTCTCAATTTTAGAAATTTTTTGGAAACCCCCGACAAAATTTCCCGTATGAGAGATGGATCCAGACACTCTTCTCCTTTTTGCAGTATGGCGGGCCCTCTGAAAACCCTTTGATTTCGGACGCTTTGGGGAGTGCCAACTTTTAAGTTGTGTGCGCTTCTAAAAGAGAGGGAGCTTCACACAGAATGCTTTCATCTGCGCGTAAAAGTATGCAAAAGCTGTCTTTCCCTTGAGGTTTTTTTCATAGTTAAGATAATGGGTAAGATAAACTAAATGCTGGTCTGCCACCCATAAGGGTCACTCAGCTCAGAAGAGGTGGGTTTTTTTTCTTGCAAAAATGATCGTTTGGGATCTCGGGGCAAAAAACCGGCAGCACGGAGCCGGACTTGCCACGCACTCACAATGGTACGCAGGTCCCCGTAACACATCACTCAGAGGGAAAAGTTTTAAATGATCTGTGGTAGACCCCCTCGTGCCGAATTTTTTTTTCCCTTTTCACAACATTTTCATCACATCGCCAAGTGGACTGTTTGAATACAAAAAAATACTCATAAATTGGTATATATGCTGTTTTCGACTCAAGAACTAAACAGGAAAGTATACAACAAATTAGCCATATAACAACCCCCGCTTGGGGTTATATTTTTTGGGGGGGGGGGGACAAGGTGGTAGCACGCTCTCACCCGCGCGGGTACGCCCGCGATCCCAGAACCACCACGCACGGGGTCCGTGGCAGACTGAAGGTTGTGTCTTGCCCCTTTCCTTTTTTAAAAACCCCACCCTTTCCACCCACAGTAATGGGACCGGTGTTAGCTGGGGGGTTTTTGCCCCCTCCCGGGGGGGGGGCTTCCCCCCAAAACTAAAGGAAATCGGCTACGAGTTTTTTTTATCAGCGAAAAAATCACAAGAAAAGAGAAGGGGCGCCTATTACTCTGAAAGGGAAAAATTAATAGCTAGAATACAAAGGAAATACACCACCGCGTGTTACCCCCCGTGTATTGGGGTAGAAACAATGTTGAAAACGACGGAGGTGACCGGGGAAAAGATGTGGGAAAAAGCTAGAAAAAATAAAAAATACAACGACCTTAAATGCGGGCCCCATTTTTATTGCAGGGTGCTGCCTTGTGATTGGCTGACACGTTTGAGACCTTTGATTGGCTGGCACTTTGTTTTTACCAATTGTGATTCGCTGGCGAGCTGTGACGTCTTGTAGTCGCTCAGCCAAAACAGCTATCGTGCCGATAGCAACCATGTCCCACCACTGCCATGTCTCGTATCAGAATCCCACTAGCCCGGGGTGTAGAAAAAGAGGGATGTTGTTGAGCGAACAAACCCTGGCCTTTAAACCTCCGAAAGTCGCCTGCACCCTTCTTCTTCCCCAAAAACCCGAAAAAGGACTGGATAAACCCCAAATTAAGTCCCCCACCCCAACCCGGCGCTTGACTCAAAGACGAAACCGGGGAGACGGTCGCGGGGTGCTCCTAATGGCCCCGACATAACTACTCACGGGTTTTTTTTACATCGGGGCATTGTGGGGGTAGGCGGGGTCGCCGGGGTGGACCTACAAGGGAAAACTACGGCGATGGAAGAAAATTTGAGTTTTTTTTGGTGAAATTGATATTCCAGTCTATATTCTGTGTCTGTTCTCGCTGCAACACTATAGAGAAGACCTGAGGGATGGGTGATATCGAGGCTTCTAAAACCAAAAAAACAGAGCTAAAGAGCCTCGTCAAAAGGGAGCACTGGGAGTTACTAATGTGGGCCCTACTATTTCTTACTTCTTTAAAGAGACCTGCTGTGACTGTTTTCCTGTTTAAAGCCTCTGCACTCAAACCCTCACCTCGGTCTTCTCTATGTTTTTAGCGGCCGGGAAATTAGACTTGGATATCAATTTCGCCCAAACAATCGAAATTTTTCATCGTCGTAGTCTTCTCTTTGTGGGTTTTACAAATTCAGGTTTGTAAAATTAAAATCCTTATAATTGATTCCTTTTGTTGTCTTTTCCATAATAAGTGGGGATTATTCAGTGTTTGCTCATAATCCCCCCCTCCCAAAAACAAACTTGGGGACCTGGGGGGAATGCGGGATTTTTGGCTGGGGTACAAAAATGCATCGCAACCACATATTTTTGGTTAGGGTTTGTAAATTTGCCTAGATCTAGGGAAAAATTCATTGGTTTTTTCGAGTCCAGAGACTGTGAAACCGGGCGACCACAGAATATGACCGAAATGTCGAGAACCCCCCAACCCCCGCTAGGAGGTTAGGTTATATTTGGTTAATTAAGGTGGTTTTTTGGTTTGGTTTTTTTTGGTTTGGTTTTGGGGTTTTTTTTGATTTGTTAGGTTAAATTTGGTTAGGTTAGGTTAAATTTTTGGTTTGGGAAATTTCTCTAGATATAAGGTAATTACCCCGATCGGGAAATTTTTCCCCCCATACACAACTCTTAAATTGTTTTTTCCAAACCTAAATTTTTTTCCCCACCCGAAAACCCCGCATTCCCACAGGTCTCCAACTTGTTTGGTAAAATTGGGGGAAAGGGGGGAGTATGGGGCAAAAACTATAATTTTTTTTATGGGGAGTTTTAATATTTAATTGGGGTTTTTTGGGTGGGGGAAAAAATTTTTCGTCGGAAAAACCCTAATTTAAGAGTTGTGTAGGGGGGTAAAATTTCCTGATCTAGGGTAAATTTCCTATATCTAGAGAAATTTGCCTCAAAAAATTAAACCTAACCCAACCAAATATAACCCAAAATAAACCTACCAAATCTAAACAAACCCACTAAACCCAAATCAACCTGCCCTAACTAACCAAAACTAACCTAAACCTTCTAGCGGGGTGTTCTCGCACTTGGGGGCTCATTCTTGAGATCGTCAGGTTTACATGTTCGGCCCAGAAAAAATCCAATGATTTTTTCCCCAATTGGCAATTTTTCAACACCCCTAAATCAAAAACTTGTGGGTTGCGACGCATATTTTGTACCCCCAAAAAATAAGCCCGCTTCCCCCAGCCCCCCCGTTCCCCCCACAGGGCCCCAACTTGTTTTTTTGGGGAGGGGGAAATATGGGGAAAAGTGCACTAGAAAAATACCGGGAATTTTACCCCCTATAAAACACTCTTAAAATTATGTGTTTCCAACGCATAATTTGTTCCCCCCCCGAAAAAACCCCCCATTCCCACAGGTCCCCAAAATTGTTTGGGGGAATGGGGGCGTATGGGAAACACTAGAAATTTTCCAAATTCCCCAATCTAGGTAATTTCCTTTTATCTAGAGAAATTTTTCCCCAAACCCAAAACTAAACTAACCTAAACCCAACCAAAAAATAAACCCAAGCTAACCTAACCAAATATACCAAAACCCAACCTACCAAATCTAGCCTAACCTAACCTAACCAATCTAAACCCAACCTCCTACGGAGGTTGGGGGGGTTTCCCCGACCTTGGGGGTCATTTTGTGAGGTCGTCAGGTTTACCCCTCCCCTGGGCTCGAAGAAATCCAATGAATTTTTCCCCAGATCTAGGCAATTTTTACAACACCCCAAACCGAAAAGTAGTGGGTTTGGACGCATATTTTTTCCCCGCCAAAAACCCGATTCCCCCCGGTCCCCCCGCTTTTTTGTGGGGGAGGGGATATGAGCAACACTAGAATAATCCCTCTTTTTGAAAGGGCTTATTATGAAAAACTGAGGGGAAAAGTAAAAAAAAAAATAAAAAAATCATGTTCTTAAGGAAAAACCTTTTGGATAAATGTCATAGAGAGAGGAGAGAGAGAGGAGAGAAGAGAGAAGAGAGAGGGAGAGAGAGAAGAGAGAGAGAGAAGAGGGGAATTTGCATTTAAATTTTGTTGATCAGAAAATACTTATTTTCCCGAAGACACATAATGAAAAGTAAAATTATTTTGAGAGGAGAGAAAAAAATACAATCACCTTCTCGCCCCCTTCACTTAATTTAAACAACACTAATTATAGCTTTACACTCTCCTGGCGTCCTACCACCCCAAAACATTCTTACACTGCTTGCAAACATCACAAAATTGACCAAACACATAATAAAAACCCTTTTGTAGATTATATTTTCATTTCATAAATCGGTGTTTCTACTTTTGTTTTTTTGTGACGCGTTTGATTTACCTGATTATATATCTTTAGGTCCCTTTTAAACCCCGGCCCCTCACTGGTGGCAAAAATTAGGTATATTATATCAAATGACCCATGTGTCTGTGTTGTTGATCTTGTTGCACTTGCGTTTGTCACGTACGTAGCTAAGAAGGGAAATACAATCATGAACACTTTTATCAGATATAATTTCTAACATACAAATAGGCCTACATTTAGATAGAATTTTATGATTATTAGATATTATTATTAGTATACAGACATTATTATTAGATGGATAGATACAATTTAGATATGATTAGACCCAAATCAATCTTGTATTATCGTGTCAAACTCACCTTCATCTTTGACTGTATAAGAACCATGCAATCGGCTTCACCAGAATAAAATAGGTAAAGACTGGGAGCATACGCCTAAGCTGCGCTCCCGTTGGCCATGCGGGGTTGCCCCTGCCTCATTCTTCCGTGGCCATTAGCCCTTTAGAGCATGTGGTGGGCGTAGAATAACTAGCTAGTAGTAATTACTAGTGAGGTAGTTAAAGATCGTGGTAGTACCACGATCCAACTCTGATAGTTAGTAGATATGAGTAGTAGAGTGCTAGTAAAAACAACACATTTAGCTACAGACGCTAAGAATATTTTCTGTCTCGTCATTGCATGGAAGTAATCGGTCCGCGCTCCCGGGGGCCAGGCAGGCGCATGGACCTCAGCTCCCAGGGGCAGGCACGCGGCGGCCGCAGCCTCCCCGGCGGGGCCAGGAGGGCACGGACACCGCCCCCAGAACTCCCCGACGGCCGACGCAGGCAGGGCATGGACCGCAGTATCCCCGGGGGCCAGCAGAGGCATAGCCCGACCGCAGCATTCCCGGGGCCAAGGCAGGGCACGGGCCCGCAGCTCCCAGGGCACAGAGTCAGGCACGGACATGAGCTCCGGCGGGCAGGCAGAGGCACGGCCACACGCAGCTACCCGGGGGGACAGGCAGGGCACGGCCCGCAGCTCACGGCAGGCAGGCCACGGCACGCGACCCGCAGCTACCGGGGCCGAGCAGCGCACGGCCGCAGCTCCCCGGGGGCCCACCTTAGGCAAAGCACGGGTCCGCACGAATCCCGGGGGCTAGGCAGGGGCACGGTTCCAGATAGCTCCCACGGGGCCAGGCAGGGGCATGACCGCAGTCCCCGGGGGCCACCTGCAGGAGAACGCCCCGCTGCAGCTCCACGGGGAACTAGGCAGGGCACGGCCCGCCAAGCTCCCCGGTGGCAGGCAGGCAAGGCCCGCATGCTCTCCGGGGGCAGGCATGCGGCACGGCCCCCGCAAGCTCCCGGGGGCCAGGCCCAGGGCACGGCCGCAGCTCCCGGGGGACAGGCAGGGCACGGTCCGAAGCTACCCCGGGGGCCCCAGGCCACTGGGGCACTCGTCCGCAGCTCCCGGGCGGCCAGGCATGGAATGGACCGCACAGCTCCCCGGGGCCGCCAGGCAGGGTACGGCCCGACAGCTGCCACCGGCGGCCAGGAGGGCACACGGCCCGCAGCTCGCCGGGAGCAGGACGGGCCACGTCCCGCAGCTCCCCGGGGGGCAGGCAACGCGCACGGCCGCCAGCTCACACGGGGGCCAGGGCACGCGGAAAGCGAAAGAGCTCGACGGCGGAGGCCAGGAAGGGCACGGCCGCAGCTGACGGGGCCACGGCAGGGGCACGACGCAGATCCCAGGCACAGGTCAGAGCCCGAACGGCAACCCGGCCCTGCAGTCCCGGGGAGCTAGGACAGGGAACGAGCCGCAGCTCCGGGACGCGCACGGCAGGCACGGCCGCACTGCTCCCGGCGGGCCAGGCAAGGCACGGCCCGCAGTCCACGGCGGGACAGTAGGGCACGGCGCAGACTGACGGGGGCCAGGCAGGGCCAACGTTCCCCGCAGCTGTCCGGGGGCCAGGCAGGGCCACGGACGCAGACGCACCGGCGAAGCCCAGGCAGGGCACGGGCCCCCGCCTAGCTCGCCCAGTGGGCCGGCAGGGCACGGCCGCAGCTCCCCAGGGCAGGCAGCGACACGGCCCGCAGCTCGCGCGCGCGGCCAGGCAGGGCTACGCAGCCTCGCCAAGTACACCGGGGGCAGCAGGGCACGGCTCCCGCAGCTCCCGGCGGGCAGGCTAGGGCACGCGACCCGCAGCTCCCCGGCGGCCTATGCAGCGGCACGAGCCCCGCAGCTCCCCGGGAAGGCAAGGCAGGGCACGGGCCTACTGCAGCTCCCCGCGGGGCAGGGCCGGGCACGGCCCGCAGCCCTCCCCCCCGGGGGGCCAGGCGGGCACTGGACCCGCAGCTCTCCCGGGTCGAGCCAGGCAGGCACAGGCTCCGCAGCTCCCCGGCAGGGCCAGGCCAGGGCACGGGACCGCAGCTCCCCGGGGGCCCACACGTGCAGGGCACGGCCCTGCAGCTCCTACGAGTGGGCCAGGCAGGGCACGGCCTGCCAGCTCCGTGGGGCCAGGCAGAACCGGCCTCCGCAGATCCCCGCGGGTGCAGGCAGAGGCCACGGCACTGCAGCTCCCGGGGATCAGGCAGGGAACGGCCCGCCCAGCTCCCGGGGGCCACGGCAGCCACCGCACGGACTATTTTTCCGCAAATCACGGGAGCAGGCATGGGCACGCGCCTCGCAGCTCTCACGGAGTAGAATGGAGCATGGGCATGGCCCGCTAGACTCCCCGGAGGGCAGGCCAGGGCCACGGCCTGCAGTGTATCCCGGTCGCCCATGGCAGTCTAGGCACGGTCCGCAGCTCCCGGGGGCCAGGCAGGGCAAGGCACCGCAGCTCCCCAGGGGCCAGGCAGGCACGGCCCGCAGGTCCACGAGGGGCACAGGCAGGGGGCCACGGCCCGCCCAGCCACGCGTGCCGGGAGCTGGAACGCAGGCGCCTTGATCGGCCATCATAAAGCGGGATTTATCCCAGCATAGAAAGGCTGGAATTGAATGACATGGCATTGGAAGTTCTTAACTCCACAACCTCCTTCGCACACCTTTTGCAGGGCAAAATAAGAAACTTATTTATATATCTCAAAGAATTAGGCTTGTGCATTGCAATGAGATAGTGACAGAATCACTCTCGAATTCCTAACATAAACCTCCCCGGTTAACATTGGGTTCAAGCTTACTTACACCAGACTCAAAAAATATCCCTGATCACACGTCCCACTGCTATGTCCCATAAAAAGGTCATTCTGCTTCCACTATGACGCTCAAGTCCAACTGTCCTGTATCCATATTCCTCTGAATGCTAGCCAAGCGGCAGCTCGTGTGTTTAGCAGTGTTAAGATACTCCCTGTCTCAATGGCGGAATCTATGTACTCAGGGCTACTGAGGAGCAAGACGGGTCGCAGAGGAAGAATGGCAGCTGAGGATAAGGGAGACGCTATCAGCTGCTCGCTGCAGACCTACTCTAAGTTCCCGGTGCCCGCCAAGAAGTCGGCGTCTGGGCGCGCACAGGCATTCCACCGCGTGGACGCACCGTAATGCTTGGTGGAGCAGCGTTAACGGGCATTATGCAAGTGTGCAGCCATGAGACTCCGCGCTGTAAACATCCACTTACCAATTCCTGAGAACCATGGCCATTCCCCTTCTCTCTCGGCGACGAACTGATCGATCACACGGCAGCCAGGTCCACCACCACCTTCGCATAGACCTCGTGGACACTGCACCCACCCCCAATCTGCAGGTGGTGCGGAGCCTGAAGAACGCACCGTAGCCACCCGGGGGCGCGCGGTGGGTCCGCGTGGAGACTCCCGCCACGTCCTTCCCGTAGGTGCCGTTTTCGCAGCCCTGCTTTACCACGTAGACACGAGTCACGCAGTACACTCCGCTGCGGAACGCCCCACCGCCGGGTGGCGCGGCCACATGGCTGCAGGTGGTTAAGACACTTGTCGGCACAGCGACCTTTCGATACTAGAAGCCAGAGTAGCTGCGCAACGAGATGTGAGGAAAAGACCGGCGATTTATGGAGCCCGACGTGACTCCAAAGTGCAGAGCACGAACACCAATGAAAAGGAAGCTCATGACGCATTGCTGGTGCGACACTGGGCGCCGTGGGCTCCACGGTATGATAAAGGCCGATTGTCAACACGAGGCAAGGAAAAGAGACCGCCCAAGCGTCAGCCATGATTTTTCGGCGACGCGCTGCCGCCTGCGCGCTGACCGCCGCCTGGAGTGAGGTTGCTCGAATCGATGATCGACTAATCATCGTGGGAATCTCCTTCTTTCAGGCAGGCACGCGCGCCGTGCGGACTACGCGCGCCACACGATCACCTTCTTGCTCGATTCACAGTGCGGAAAGGTGGACCGATGTCGCCACGCGTGCTGATTGATGTTGTTCACGACGGCGGAATGCCACGGCGGCTCGAGAACAGAGCAGTAAACGTTCACAGCGCTCCATGGTAACCATGTAGGGACGCGTTATTGGAGCCCTCACGAAGTGGAATCCACGGCGGGGAAACACTGAGTAAAAGATGAGGACACGGTACCTCAGGCTGCCATTCTCGCGCCATCCTTAAAGTCTCGCACTGTCTACTCATAGGCTTACATTTCTACGTTGCTTTATCCGTTCATCTTGTATATTTTCTTTTGGAATAGAACCTACTTTACGTTCTGTATGCTTTTTTTTTTCTTTACTGGTAAGTTTATTCTGGTTTTGGAATTAATCTTTGAAAACCGTTTCTGTCGCAATGGTGTTTTTTTTTTTTTATCGTATCTATATTCTTTTTTTCCTTTAAATGGTACAAATGTAATTTAATGTTTTGGTAATTTTTTTTTTTTAGGAAAGGTTAAGTTAGGTATAGGTCGGTTCGGTCTCCATTGCTTTTTTGTCATTTTTGTTGTAAATCATAATAATTTTTTTTTTTTTTTAAAGGATTTGTGTAGTGGAAAGTGTAGACGTGAGGATGGAAGTTAGAAAAATTAGCGCGGCCAGTAATTTCACCATGGCAGGGGGTTGCCGCTCGGGAACATTTTGATGATTTAATCATAATTGTTTACTTAGTCTCTTCACTTAAGCCGGTTCTTTGGAGCTGTCTCGATGCCTACCAGAGGTTGTAAGGACGTCGCTGATTGGCCGATCAGACTTCGGGCTGGGGTGGTGATGCGTGGTTGGTAGTTGCCTGCTGCTCCACAAAACCTTGTCGTGCCTCAGAAAAAAATTCATATTTCTTCTGCGCAACGAACCCTCTTACCCAGATAGGCGATTTTGTTTGCATCAGGAAATCAGGCCGTGAAGTGATTGGTCAACAACAACACGCTATTCGTAACTCCAATAGGGATAAAAAAATAAAGTCCCATTGAATGAGTATCACCAAGAGTAGACGGACTTTTAGTGTGTGTCCAGGGCCTTGAAAATGTGTACTCCCTTGACAATATTACCAAGCTACCAGATGATTATGTATGGCAAGCATGACGATCATCACTTTGTTCATAAATAAATTGCTGCATATCATGAGCTTAAAAAAACTTACAGTTTAAGTGACAACACTAATATTAAGATAATTTAAGGAAAGTAAAATAGTGTAACAACTTTGTTCTAGCTTATTTTTCGCTTAACTCCTGTAATTCCATCAGTTTGGTCGCATTAAATTTCGACAAGCACTGTTTCAAAACTCATTATACATTTTCCGCTTCCTTTGTATGTAGCAATACCAATAAGGAAAAGAGTAGGTGCGTCAAAATGAGCAAGAAAGTCTAAACTATACTAGCAAAACTGGCACAGTGACAGAGTGAAGCATTGCTCCCTATACAGGAGAGATCGCAGTATCCTCGAGGAGAGGCTCCATTCAGAGGCTCCAACACACACCGGCATCACAGGCCCACCCAGCTCGACGCACAGTTTTACTGTGTATGGCCACAAATCCATCCTCTCCTCCTTTCTCCTGAGACTCCCCGTTTTGCGATTTAGTGAATGCAACCCCCCATGTGAGTTCCCTCATTGAATGGTCCTTGGCCCGGTGCTATAGATGACGGAACACTCTCTAGTCCTGCCTGAACTCCACCCTTTGTCTGTGACCCTTGATGAGTTTCGTCACTTACAAGAATCATTCCTTCACTGCAGTGTCTACGTGCCTCAACGTCTACTTGTGAAGTAGAGAAGGCACGGGATGGTGCCACCTACAAGTTTCTACACAAACACTGCATCCTGTTCCGGCAGTGTATCTCCTCTGATAGCCCAAGTAAGGTAAATACTTTATCATTAGTTATCCCCAGTTAGTGCCGTCCCGTCATCCTACGTTTGGCTCACGAAGATCCTTTGGCTAGTCATGTCTCCCATCTTAAGACCCTGATGAAGATCTCTCAAGACTTTTACTGGCCAGGAATGTGCGCGGACATCTGGGATTACTGTCGTTTCTGCGACAAATGTTGCTTGTCAACTAAGAGACGGGTACGTCCAGTACCCTTTCACCCGTTACCAGTCGCGCCATCCTCTGATAAACACAGTAACCTTCAGTCGTTACCAGTCGCGCCAACCTCTGATAAACACCGTAGACTTCAATTGTTACCGGTTGTAGCTGAGCTTACTTCGGAGTCCAGGAAGAAGAGTGAGTTCTCCTGCTCAAGTGAGGATACTGACGATTCACTTAGGCTTACTTTACTGTCTGATGGCCCAGCTACCCGTACCCCGGGGGCCAGGCAGGGCACGGCCTGCAGCTCCCCGGGGGCCAGGCAGGGCACGGCCCGCAGCTCCCCGGGGGCCAGGCAGGGCACGGCTCGCAACTCCCCGGGAGCCAGGCAGGGCACGGCCCGCAGCTCCCCGGGAGCCAGGCAGGGCACGGCCCGCAGCTCCCCGGGGGCCAGGCAGGGCACGGCCTGCAGCTCCCCGGGGGCCAGGCAGGGCACGGCCCGCAGCTCCCCGGGGGCCAGGCAGGGCACGGCCCGCAGCTCCCCAGGGGCCAGGCAGGGCACGGCCCGCAGGTCCCCGGGGGCCAGGCAGGGCACGGCCCGCAGCTCGCCGGCCGGGAGCTGGGCAGGCAGCGCTTTGATGGCATTCATAAGCTTTATTTATTCGCGATAGAAAGGCTGGAATTGAATGAGGCATTTGAAGCTCTTAACTCCAACCTCCTTCGCACCCTTTTGCCAGGCAAATATAAAACTTATTTATTCTCTAAAGAAAGGTTGGAATTGAATGAGATAGTGACAGACACTTGAATTTCTAACTATAACCTCCCCTGTACATTTGGGTTCCAATCTAACCTTCACCAGACTCAAAAATATCACGATCATCACGTCTGCTTGTCCCATAAAAGGTCATGTTCCAAGACGTCTCAAGTCCAACTTCCTTATCCCATATTTTCCTTGCATGCCAGCGCGCGTCGTGTGTTTAGAGTGTAAGATCTCCCCTGTCTCAATGGCGGAACCTTCTATGACTCAGGTACTGAGGAGCAAGAGGAAGAGGAAGCTGGAGGAGGACAAGGCGACGCTACAGCTGGTGCTGCAGCCTCCGTCGGTGCCCGCCAAGAAGCGGCGTCTGGGCGCGCACCCGCGCTTCCACGCGGACGACCGTAACTGCGTGGTGGGCAGCGTGAACGGCATCTAGTGCAGTGTGCAGCTGGACTCCGGCGCGAACATCACCTTCCTCTTCTGGACCATGGCCAAGCGGCTGGGCCTGATCGATCACCGGCCAGGAGGCCACCACCACCTTCGCCATTGACCTGTGGAACTGCCCCCACACTCTGCAGGTGGTGGAGCTGAAGAACGTCACCGTCAGCCTCGGGGGCGGCGTGGTGGTGGAGACTCCCGCCACCGTCTTCCCGGAGTGGCTCGAGCCCTGCTATGACCCCGGTAGACACGAGTACGAGGACATCGTGCTGGACGCCCACCAGATGCGGCGCGGCCACATGGTGCAGGTGTTCAGACCTGTCGGCAGCGACCTCTTCGTACTGAAGCCAGAGTAGCTGCGACGAAGAGTGAGGAAAAGCCGGCGATCTATGGAGCCCGACGTGCTCAAAGTGCAGGCACCGAACACCAAGAAAAGGAAGCTCATGACGATGCTGGTGGACACGGGCGCCGTGGGCTTCCACGTGTATGATAAACGCCGCCGATTGTTAACACGAGGCAAGGAAACACGAGACCTGCCCAAGCGTTCAGCCATTGATGTTGGCGACGGCTGCCGCCTGCTCGCTGAACCGCTGGAGGAGGTTGCCTCGAACGATGACGACTTCATCGCGGGAATCTCCTTCTTCAGCAGGCACGGCGCCGTGCTGGACTACGCGCGCCACACGATCACCTTCTTGCTCGATTCACAGTGGCGGAAGGTGACGATGGGCACGCGTGATTGAGTTGTTCACGACGGGAATGCACGGCGGGAAAACAGAGAGTAAAGTTAAGGCCAGGTAACCAAAGGGACGCGTTATTGAGCCCCTCACGAAGGGGATCCACGGCGGGGAAACACTGAGTAAAGATGAGACAAGGTACCTCAGGCATGCCATCTCGCGCCACCTCTACAGTCTCGCACTGTCTCTCATATGCTTACATCACGTTGCTTCATCCGTTCATCATGTATATTTTCTTTTGGAATAAGAACCTACTTTACGTTTCTGTATGCTTTTTTTCTTTTTTTTCTGGTAAGTTTTTGTGTTTTGAATTAATCTGCAAACCGTTTCTGTCGCAATGTTTTTTTTTTTTTTTATTATTATTATTCTTTTTTTCTTAAAGGTACAAATGTAAATTTAATGTTTTGGTAATTTTTTTTTTAGGTAAAGGTTAAGTTAGGTATAGGTTCGGTTCGGTTCAATTTGCTTTTTTGTCATTTTTGTTGTAAATCACTAATAATTTTTAATTTTTTTAAAAGTGATTGTGTAGTGAAAGTGTAGACGTGAGATGAAGTTAGAAAATCAGTTTTACCGGANGGTCGAAATGTTTTTTTTATTTTTTATTATTATTATTCTTTTTTTTTTAAAGGTACAAAATGTAAATTTAATGTTTTGGTAATATTTTTTTTAGGTAAAGGTTAAGTTAGGTATAGGTTCGGTTCGGTTCAATTTGCTTTTTTGTCATTTTTGTTGTAAATCACTAATAATTTTTAATTTTTTTTAAAAGTGATTTCCGACGGAAACGGTTAGCAGATGAATTCAAAACATCAAAACTTACCAGGAAAAAAAATAGCTTTGTCCACTAAAGGAAGTTCGGTGTTCATTTGGAAACTGACCCAATCTCGTCTTTCTCATGTTTGTCCTTTCTTTCTCTTCTCGTCCCGCTCATTCACGATCTTCTCCTTTTGTTCCTCCTTCTCCTATGTAGATTTGGTGAGACAATGTGTCACTTAGTTGTATTCCACGAGCCATACTAGTTACGACATCAAAGCAGCTGAAAACAATGGTGGCAGGTATAAGGAAGGGGGGAGGGGGCTTTTCAGTGTCTGGTCCATTTATTATGTGTTCTATCCTGCCTACTCAGATAAATTATACAGCCATACCATCCTTACTACCACTTTTACTACTACTACTACTATTACTCAGAGGTATGCAGAAATTGTTGTTGTGGAAGAAGTGGGGGGGAGGGGTGCTTGTGTAAAGTGGTAGTAAAGTAGTATTAACCTTGATTAGAAATGGAAATGCATATCTCATTCTCTTTTCATTGCTTGGTATTATGGATATCAGTACTTGTTTAGATTTTTAGTAGTTCTGTTCAAATCATGTAAATTCAAAACAAGGTGTGCGAGAAGATATAAAGAGAGAGAGAGAGAGAGAGAGAGAGAGAGAGAGAGAGAGAGAGAGAGAGAGAGAGAGAGAGAGAGAGAGAGAGAGAGAGAGAGAGAGAGAGAGAGAGAGAGAGAGAGAGAGAGAGAGAGAGAGAGAGAGAGAGAGAGAGAGAGAGAGAGAGAGAGAGAGAGAGAGAGAGAGAGAGAGAGAGAGAGAGAGAGAGAGAGCCACAGGATAACACTCACCTCCACTCTTCTTCTGGCCCAGCGACTGGCTGCACGTGGCTGCAAAATCACCCTCAATTGGGTTCCCAGCCATGTAGGCCTTAGTGGCAACGAAGCAGCTGACAGAGCTGCAAAATCAGCCGCTGCCCTTCCCAGCCCCACCACGGCTGTTCTGCCCAGCCTCTCCCAAACTCTACTCAAAATAAAGTCTGCCTCGCACGCCTTGTCCCGCCAGCAACACGAGGCCACAGTCGCCCTATCATCACCCTCTGCCTCCTGGTACGCTGCTGCAACAGCTTACCACCCACTTCCCCAAGACCCATCCATCCCCCCACACGTACGGGACCGACTACACCAGTGGTTCTCAACCTGGGGGCCATGGCCCCCACGGGGGCCATGGCAAGAATTTGAGGGGGCCATGGTGGGCTATTGCAAATTATACATTTCTAAATAATGTTAGGAATCTGAATAAAAAAAAAACTTGCATCACTGTCCTGGCAAAGAAAATGTTCTTGTTTTAATAATTAATTGATTAATCATTAAGTTGACAATAAAATTTTGTTACATAGTATTGTTACGAATGTGTGTGTACGTGTGTATGTATGTATGTGTGCGAAATTGTAATTGTTTGTGCAGTGTAGGTGTGATAGAAAACGCGGAGGAGAACGAACGCGTATGAGACGGGTGAGAGACACGGGCGGTGAGTGAGGGTGAGTCACCGGGAGACAGAGGGAGAGAGGCGATGGAATGATCTCAGTGTGGCCTGGGATATCATCACGTAAACATGTGAGTATAATTGATTCTGAACCATATAGTGTGTTACTTATTTTGTTCGACAATTATAAATGCGGTCGCTGTTTTTCGTGTGTGAAATATTTCTTAGTTTTTGGTATCATTGTTTTTCATGCTCATTCCCTACTTAGGTATTCCTGCTTTATTTTTTTCTAGTGCTAATATTGATGTGACTCGCTATTCTTCTTATTATTTCAATTGGGGCAGTGCTTGTCAAAGGAGGCGTGTTCTTGCTGTAGAAAGTACATTTCAGCTTGCTAGCTTGAGTGTGAATGTTTATCATCTTTATTCTCTCTGTGTGTATGTTTGTGTATGACTGTGTGTGTGCTTAATTTGTGAGTCCATGGATGTGTTATGTATGTGGATATTTGTGTGTTTGTCATTTTATCACTTGTCCTATTTATCTGTCCTTCATTATCATTCTTTTCGTCCTTATCACTTAATGTTTGTTCTGATGTTCTGTCTTCTTTATTTTCCGTAGATTTGCGATGGCTACTAGTGTAGCAAGAAGCGGAAGTACAGTGAAGAGTACATTAACTACGGATTTACATCAATCCTCGCTGATGGCATCAAGAAAACCTCAGTGTGTACTGTGCTTCAAAGTGCTGGGGAACGATTCTATGAGGCCTAGTAAGTTGAAGCATCATTTGCTGACCATCCATCCACAGTATGCTGAGAAAGACCCCGATTTCTTCAGGCGCCACGAAAGTAGTTTGGGAAAACAGAAATTGGATGCGACTGGTGCTTTCCAATAACAGACCTCAAGTGTAGTTGAGGCATCATACGAGGTTTGCCCTCGAAATAGCGAAGCAAAAGAAGCCCCACACAATTGGTGAAACCTTAATCAAGCCATGTACTTTAAATATGGTCAAGCGTGTTCTTGGAGATGCAAGTGACGTAAAATTCAACAAATTTCCTTTGTCAAACGACACAGTGAAGCGGAGAATTAATGAATGTCAGATGACATAAAGGAAAAAGTGATACATGAGATCAAATCGTCTCCAACTGGTATGTTTGCAATACAGCTGGATGAGTCAAACGGATGTGAGTTCTTGTGCACAGCTACTCGTGTTTGTTAGGTATGTTTTCCTTGTGTGATATCAAGGAAGAATATCTTATGTACACAGCTTGAGACCACCACAACAGCTAAAGATGTGATGGAAAAGCTATCTTCTTTCTTCAAAGCTAACAGGATCCCCTGGGAAAATTGCTGTGGAGTCTGCACAGACGGGGCTCCAGCGATGCTGGGATCAAAATCAGGGTTCCAGAAGCGTGTCAAGGAAGTAGCTCCGAATGCCAAGGGGGTTCATTGTATGATCCATCGTTTTGGCACTGGCGGTCGGAAAACTCCTCCCTGATGAACTTTGCAAGATCCTGGAGGCAGTGGTCAAATGCGTCAACTTTGTAAAAGCTGGAGCTCTGAACTCTCGCCTTTTCCAGAACCTTTGTAGAGACATGGATTCGGAGCATGAAGCTCTCCTCTTTTACTCCAAAGTGCGCTGGCTTTCCAAGGGCAATGTTGTGAATCGAGTGTTTGAACTTCGGGGGGAGCTTAAATTGTTCCTGGAAAATGCAAGGGAAAGATGATCTGTTGAGTCCTTCAATGAGATTTTGTGGGAGCCACGTCTTGCATATTTAGCAGATATATTTTGAGCAGCTAATAGGTTGAATCTGAAGCTACAGGGCAAGGAAGAAATGTGTTTCACCTGATGGATTGTCTTCGTGGATTTCTTGCCAAGCTCCAGAATTGGCAAAGGAAAGTCGGTGCCGGGAATGTTGCCATGTTTGAAAACCTTTCAGCTGTCCTTGACGAGAATGAAGAAGATAGTCTGCTTGACCCATTACTTAAAGCTGAAATCACCCAGCATCTGAGATCCTTGGAAAGTGAACTTAATAGGTACTTCCCAGAATTCGAGGAGGAAGAAGGGAAGTTGGTAATTAATCCATTCTCTGGCACTCTTGATATTACTACCATTCCCAGTGATGTTCAGGACGAGTTCCTTGATCTCAAACATGATTCTGCTGCCAAATATCGCTATGAAGAAAAATCTCTGAATGTATTCTGGTGTTCAATGCATCAGTCATATCCAAAAGTCAGTGAGATTGCACTTCGACTACTCTTGCCTTTTTCAACTACCTATTTATGTGAGTCTGGTTTCTCCACCCTTCTACAAATCAAGAATAAGAGCCGGAACCGATTGGATGTGGACCCTGACATGAGATGTGCATTGTCAGTGACACAACCTCGGATTCGTCAAATGACTGAAAAGAAACAATATCAGCCTTCCCACTGATGTGTGATAAAATATGCAGAGATTAACTGAACTTTTTCCCAACCAGATTCAAATTTGCTAGTGTCCGCTAGTCTTTTGTAGGCAAGTGATGTAAGTTAAGCCTATCACAGAAATCTATCAAATATAAGATAATTAGGACTGTAAACTTTGTAATAAAGCAAGGGTGTTCTCTTCATCAACATTTTTTTTTATTTTTTTTTTTACATATTTTGGCGGGTGGGATTTGGGAGAAAAATGAAGGGGAGCCACACGAATGTTGAGAATTCATGAAGGGGGGAATGGAGTGAAAAAGGTTGAGAACCACTGGACTACACCGTCTCCGCCTCGGCTTTCCCTGCTTTGAGGAAATCCGCCAGGGCGATGTGGACATCACCTGTGATCACTGCCAGGTCACCTCCCCCTTTGCACTCCAACACTACCTCCTGAAGTGCGAGGCAACTTCCCACCTCAGGGAACGCCTCCCACCTCATCCGCAGCCTGGTCATCCAGGTGCCGCCGCCGCTGCTGCTGCGGTAATTAGATCTGTCCCTCTGGCCACTCTCACCTCCACCGTTCGGGAGTACCCCCCCCCCAAGGTAGCTCGAACACACTGCCTTTTTTTATTGTAATGCCATAATTCCACAGGCGGGAGGGCCCCTTAT
>JACEEZ010024052.1:71038-87661 GCA_016584305.1 Chionoecetes opilio
TTTTTGATTTACATCAACGACTTGGATAGTGGGATTAGCAGTGATATCAGCAAGTTTGCTGGTGATACTAAGGCCCAGTTGCAAGAAGGTCTTATCATGCTCCCTATAGGGTCCCGGCGTGAAAATGCCCGACACCTCTGGTTCAAGAACAGCGCCATTTCATCCCCATCGTGGGCCCCATCGGGCAAAAATTGTCGGGCGGTAACCCCCTACCGACGAGATGATCGATGAGCATCATATATTATTAAAAACTTCCATTGAACATCAATAATCAACATATTCAATATGTGACACATTTCTGATGAAGAGTCAACGCGGTTACGAAGTCTAAAAGGCAGCTAATTCATAATTTTCAGTTGTTTCTTGGTAGTCTCGTTGAAAGAACTCAAGTCAAGACAGTCAACAACTCAACATACCCATCGGTGTTCTCCCGCTGTTTTGACCGGAGGGCTTATTTACCATTTTCACCCATCAATCTTGATTTGGACACACAGACAGCCGTCGGAAATGAAAAATAACACAAGGGGGGTCTGGCTGGGGGGACGAAACTCCCCTAGCGAGGTTAGGTTACGAAAACAACGCCCAGGTTAGGTTAGTCAACTAGCAGGGGGGTCTGGGGGTAGGGGGCGAAACCCCCCTAGCGAGGTTATGTTAAGAAAACATTGCCCAGGCTAGGTTACTTAACTAATTAGCAGGGGGGTCTGGGGGGGGGGCGAAAGCCCCCTAGCGAGGCTAGACTACGTAAATAATGTCCAGGCTAGGTTAGTTAACTAGCGGGGGGTCTGGGGGGGAACGAAAACCCTTGCGAGGTTATGTTAAGAAAACAATGCCTAGGTTAGGTTAGTTACTAGCGGGGGGGTCTGGGGGAACGAAACCCCCCTTGCGAGGTTATGTTAAGAAAACAATGCTAGGTTAGGTTAGTTAACTAGCGGGGGGGTCTGGGGGGGAACGGAACCCCCCTTGCGAGGTTATGTTAAGAAAACAATGCCTAGGTTAGGTTAGTTAACTAGCGGGGGGGGGGGGGGGGGGGGCTGGGGAGGAACGAAACCCCTTTGCGAGTTTTGTTAAGAAAACAATGCCTAGGTTAGGTTAGTTAACTAGCGGGGGGGGGGGGGGGGTCTGGGGAGGAACGAAAACCCCTTTGCGAGTTTTGTTAAGAAAACAATGCTTAGTTAGGTTAGTTAACTAGCGGGGGGGTTTTGGGGGGAAACGAAACCCCCTTGCGAGGTTATGTTAAGAAAACAATGCCCAGGCTCAGTGCGTTAACTAGCGGGGGGTCTGGGGGGGCAAAACCCCCTAGCGAGGTTAGGTTACGAAAACAATGCCCAAGTTTAGTTATTTAACTAGCAGGGGGGTCTTGAGGGGCGCAGCCCCCCCCCCCCCCCGTTATGACAGGAGAGTATTGCGTCAATAGGGAGTATTGGTTAAAACTGCATATTTACATCAAAAATTTTAAAAACTTGGTGAGACATGCGATATTTACCTTATAAGAAGTCATTTCTCTGAGTTGGGGGAGTCCGGAACCGTCTTTGGCGCCAAATTGCAATGTTTTTTTTATTGCATCTGGTCTTGGTCTTAGGGTGGGTGACCCCTCCGGCATACCAACCTCCCATGGCTCCGACGTCGGATCCTCATGCCGATGGGGGCAAAATCAGCCGTTCATGAAACTTATCAATGAAGTATCACGACGGTCGGGCGCCCCACTCACTATCGTATACTGGGTGGAAAATGACCACTTCTTGCAACTGGGCCTAAGTTAGGTAGGATTATTGGATCACAGTCTGATGTAAACATATTGCAGGGAGACTTAGATAAACTTAACGAGTGGGCAGTCAGATGGCAGATGGAATTTAATATTGATAAAGTAGCGTTATGAATGTTGGTAGAAAAAACCCTGGGTAATAGATACACCATAAGCAATGTATCGCTGAAAAGATCAGAAGGCGAAAAAGATCTTGGAGTGAGGGTGAGCCCAGACCTCCGACCTAGGAAACAATGTATTGAGGCCAGAAATAGAGCTAATAGAGTATTAGGATTCATTACCAGAAGTGTTAAAAGTAGAGTGCGGAAAGTTATTCTAAAGCTTTATCTGGCTCTGCGGGCCCTCCCCTAGATATGCTTCAGTTTGGTCCCCAAATTTTAAGGGATGGATATGGTTTTTAGAAAAAGTGCAGAGAAGGATGACCAAAAGGTTTACAAGGGATCGTAACTTTAGTTAGAAGGAGTTTGAAGTTATTAAAAACACTCACTCGAGGGACGCAGAAAGGGGCGATTGATAGAAGTTTTAAAGTGGAAAAAGGGATTTAAAAAGGAGGGTGGGAAAAGTTCTTAGGGTTTTTAACCGGGTTTTGAAAAGAAGTACCGGATTCAAGCGGAAAAGCATAGATTTAGAAAGGAAATAGGGAAAAATGGTTCAAAATAGGTGGGAAGAATGGAATGGTCCAGTAGACAGGGTAGTGCTGAGTCTTTGGGGACCCTTTAAAGGGGAGCTGGATGGGTTTCATGGATGGGGGGAGAAAGGGGGATGTAGGTGGGTTAGAGGCCTTTTCCCATTTGCGACTTTTAAAAAACCAGTTCCCCGGAAAAACCCAAAAATTCAGGCGTTCCTTTTTGCGCACGAAAACCTGGGTCCGAGGCAAAGCGCGTAGTGACCAGCAAAAAACCCGTAACTTCTTACTACATGAGAGGGGTAGCTTGGGTAGAGTTTTCAGTAAAACAAAAAATGCCCCTTGGGCCTATTTTTTACGTAAAGGTTTTTCCGCATGCAGAGTCGGAGAGGATGTCGACGGCATAAAAAGAGGATACAGGGCTGGTGGGGGCCGGTTCCGCGATTTTTAAACTTGATAGATCCTTCAATACAGTAGCTGAGTTATTCCGTTATCCTTTTCTCCACCGCTATCTCTCATTCCATCCTCTCTTGTTATCTCTCTTCTCGTATCTCTCTCTCTCTCTTCTCTTTATCTACTCTCTCTCTCTCCTCTCCTCTTCTCTTTAAAGCCCCCCATTGAGTTGTTTGTAAACAAAAAACGGGGTTTTTGCTTTCCCTTTTGTGACACGCGAACCCAACCCTGAAACCCAGAACCCAACCCTGAACTGAAAGAATTTTTCATGCAGTTTGGGACAAAGGAAGGGGCCTTCCCCAGCAAACAGGGGCTATGGGGCCCTTTTTGGTCGGCTTGTGGGGTTTTAAGTATCGGCCCCGGGCGGGGGGCGACTGGTTTGGGCAAATGGATGAAGCGATGTGGGCCCGCAGGGGGAACTGTATATGGGGCCCAAATTATTGAAAAAACCCGGGACAGGAAAACCGTTTCCTTGACTCGGCCCAAGGAAAATATTAAGTGGAATGACAGAAGGGCCCGGGCCAAAAGGATTAAGTGGGGCAAAGCTCGGATTAAGGAAATTTTTGATTTTTAGGTGGCAAAAGGTCAGGCGAGCTGTTCCCCACCGCCCCCCGTTTTTCCGTAGCCAATTTTAAAAAATATTTACCAGTGGGGAAGTGAACGGCCCGCGGCGAATTTTATGCTTTCACAGGCCCTCGGGCGAGGATCGACTTCATCTACCCCAAAAGACTTAAAAGGTAGTAGGAAAGGGTGATGACTCTAGAGATAATAAATGCTCAAATATAAGACAAGAGCAAGAGTTACAAACAAAAACCCTCAGGCTAGAGCAAAGGGAACGGAGCTGTATTTTTTTTGTTTCACAGTTTTTTAGCATGGAAAAAATTCTTAGAGCCCTTTCCCCCCCTTTTATAGGTTTTTTTTTCCTTTAGACCTTAACAGATCATTTATAAAAACCTTTTAACACGTAAATATAAAGTGGGGGTGAGATCCCACCTTAACCCCTGCCCCCCTAAATGACCCCATCTCGGGATCCCCCAAAAATAATATTACAAATTTAACCTCATAAATACAAACCCTAAACAAAACCCCCTAGCGAGACTTAATGCAGGAAAACTAAAATTTTTACCAGGTTAGGTTAGGTTATTTTGAGGAAAGGGTTAGTAAAAATTTTTTTTTGGATTCTTCTGGGGGCTATTGTGAGGTTAGGCTTGGTTATAGTGAGTTTAGGCGGGTTTATGTGGGGTAGAATAGCAATATTTACCATAGTATATTTTTGAGGGGTTCAGGGAGCTTTTTAGGGGGGGGGGAGGGTGAAGGGCGTTTCCCACTTTAATTACGTTTTAGAGAATAAAAAGTGATCTGTGAAGGTTGGGGGAAAAACCCCCCGCTAAAAAGGGGGGGAAAGGGACTCTGAATGTACCGTTTCGGGGGTTTAAATAAAAAGGGCTTGGGAGGTTGTTTACGGGGTGTTTGGGGTTTTTACTGTAAGCAGTTTAAAGGTTTAAAAGGGGCCGAGTTAAACCGCCCTAAGTTTAGACCTGAAAATTTGAGCTTCAAATCCCTAAACCCGAGGGAAAAATGAGATATAAAAGGGGGGGTCTGGGGGGGCGAAATCCCCCCCCCCCCAGCGAGGTTAAAAGGATGTAATCAGGCCCAGGCTGGGTTTGAAAAATTGGGGGGGTGGGGGTCTGGAGGGCGCACCCCCCCTTAGTCAGGAGAAATTTGGTCAATAGAGGATATTGTACTAAACTGCGTTTTATGGAAATTGTGATGAATGGGGTTGATGTACCCTTTTGGACAGCAGTATGCCCCCTATTTTAACGGTGAATTTAGAACAGAGGTTGGATTCAAGTTTTTTTCCCCTTTCTATTTTTTTCTATAGGTGGAAGAGGTGAAAAAAACAATGAAATTTTGGCAAACAAATTTTTTTTTAGACTAGGTTATTTTAAGGCAAGATATTTTAGGTTGGGTTTAAAGGAAAAGGCAAATTTTAGGTTAGATAAGTATTTTAAGGGTTTTTGAATAGGTCATTATTTGATACTTTTACAAATGGGTTTTTTTTCCAGTAAAAAAGTCTAAAAAGTGATTTTAAAAATGTTGCACAATTTTAACGTCACCCATTTTAAAAAAAGCAACCCCTGCCCGGGTTCTATGCAGTTTAATCATTACAAGGACGTATTTAAAAAAACCGTCTTCAACTTGAAATTAACCCATTAGCAGCATTTCTAAGATATTTTGGTACTTTCACCCTTTAAATTTGGGGAGGGGGAAAAAATTTGTTCTTATCCTAGTATTCTGGTGTAAGAAGAGGTTTTTTAAAAATGCGGAAATGCCTTTTTTCAGTTATTCCTAATTTATTTTGCTCGGGGTTAGGCTACGAAAAACAAGGTCAGGTTAGGTTAGTGGCTTTATTTTCCCACTCGTGCATGATCCAATTCTAGGTAAAGATAAATTTCGTATGGATTGGTAGAGTAAAAATTTTATTTTAGCGACCCCCCGAAATTGCAGAAAAGGTGAGGAAAAAAATATAAATCAAAAAGCCCAAAATTTTTAGGAACCATAGAATTAAAATAACCTTTTTCTCTCAATTTCACAGGTTATACAATGCAATTAGTTTAAGAAAAACATTAAAAAGTTTTGAAGCTTTTCACCATTATGATTTGCACCAAAAATTCTTGTTGGGTCTATCTATAATGGGCTTTTGTATGGGTCGGGCGTCCCCGAAAAATTTAAAGGGGGGGGGGAAATAAATAAAATTATATATAATTTATTATAATATATAATATATAAGATTATTATTTATATATAAAATATTATATATAAGATATAATTAGATTAATATTAATATATAATATATTATTATAATTAATAATATTATTTTTATATTAATATATAATATTTATTTTAAATATAATTAATAATTATATATATATAATAAAAAATAAAAAAAATCTTAAAATAAAAAATATATAAAAAATATGAAAAAAACTAAAAATGAAAGAAAAAAAAAATTTTATAATTAAAATAAAAAATAAAAAAATCACAATTAAAAAATAAAAAAACAACAAATCTAAAATATAAAAAAAAATTAAAAAAAATTATTAATAATAAGATTGAAGATAGATAGAAGATAGATAGATAGTAGAAGATATAGATAAACAAAATAGACAATTTTTTAAAAAAAAAAAAATTTTTTTTTTTTTGGGGGGGATTTTTATATTTTATTTTTTTCTTTGATTTTTTATAATTTTTTTTTATTTTAATTTTTTTTATTTTATTTTTTTATTTTTTTTTTTTTAATTTTTAAAAATTTTAAATAATATAATAAAAATAATTTTTATATTAAATATTATATTTATTAAAATAATATAAAATATATATATATTTTAAAAAAAATATAAAATATATAATATAAATTAAAAAAATATGAAAAAACAAAAAAAATAGAATAAAATAGAAAAAAAAAAAAAAAAAAAAAAAGTAGAAAAACGAAGAAAAAAAAACAAAAAAGAAATCCCCCCCAAAGAAACAAAAATTTTTTTTTTGAAAAAAATTCTAATTTTTTTTATCTATCTATCTATCGATCTACTATCGATTTTTATTATTATCATCTATCTATCTATTATCTATCATTATCACATCATCATCTATCTATTTATCTATCTATCATTATATATATATATATTTTATATATAATATATATATATATTTATATATATAAAATATTTTATATATATTATAAAAATAATATATTTATATAAAAGGTGTATTCTAATATTATTGGTTATATTTTTTCTTTTTTAAAGGGTGGGGGGGGGGCCATGGCCGATGGCCTCCCCCCCCGGTACGCCACGATGTAGTCTATATTTTATTGAAGGTGTAATTTAGGGATTGCAGGTTAACAAACTCTTTTGTGAAAATTATTGGCCCATAGAACAAATAAGAATCTGCAAAGATTTTGTAAACTTTTGACAGGCATCGGATCGAAAATTAAACTTTTTTTCTTTTTCAGAGAACTTGTGACAAAGCCTTTTGGTGGGGAAGAAGGCACCCAAAATGGAGATGGAAATTTTTGGCCTTTTTCCCAAGATGTTTGTATCTTTAAGAAACAGAAGAGGACACCAGTGGCCTGCGTACAGGGCCTAACCAGTACGGCCCTGCAATTGAAGAGGTGGGAATTCTATTTTTTTCCGATTTGTATGGGTTTTAGACTTAACACTCTGGCGTATATTTTTCATTTGGTTTTGGTAAACCTGAAATTTTTGATCATTCGGGATTTTTTTCCCTAACCCAAATAACCTAATTTCAGAGATTGATAGACTTTTAGGCTAAATTTCCTTTTCCCTTTTGTTAAAAGTCGATTTTCCCCTAATGTCTTATGAAGTTAGACGATGATGATATTATCCAAATTTTTTCCGGGGTTTATCATTTAGATTTGCAGCATTAATATTAAAGGGGCTTTTACATATAGTACAAATACATGAATAGTGCGTGAGAGGATGACAGCTCCATAAGAGCCATAAGGTCTTCCCGTTAAACTTAGTTAGGGGAAAGTTTACATTAATTTATTTATATAATTATATATATATATATATATATATATTATAATTATTATATATATTTTAAAATAATTTTACATCTGTGCCTATAGCGCCTGTAGGCGTGGTGACCTAGGGCCGGATGGTAGGTCGGGGGTTACTGAGGGGTGTGATGGTTTTCCTTGCCCGTGGGTTTGGGGCAGGCAGGTTCTTATAGTGACGCTGTGAGTAGGGCTCGCTGCCCCCCCGTGTCCTCGATGCATCGCAGTGAAGGTAGAGTTTATGGGCAGCATGTGGGTGTTTTTAGGCCATCGATGGTGCAGAAAGGGTTTTTGGGTTTTTTCGGGGATCGAGCTCGGGTCACCGAAAACGCCCTCGGGGACGCTAACCCCTCCCCACTCCTCCCCCTCTCCCACTGGGGTTTTCGGGACCCCAGCTCGATCCCCCAAAAAAACGAAAAATGGAAGACCCCCAAAAAAAGCCCTCGGAGACGTAACCATCCGACCCCCCCAAAATATAATATGCGTTTTCCCCTCCCTACCTCCCCCCAAATATAAAATTATAATATATATTTTATTTTAGGGGAGGAGGTGCGGAAAGGGTTAGCGTTCCCACTGGGGTTTTCGGTGACCCCAGTTCGGATTTTAAAATATAATTTATTTATCTATTTAATTATTTTTTATTCAGTATTGTTTTTTTATTTCTTTTTTTTTTTTGTTCATTAAAAAGAAATTTTCCCAATTTTTTGGACTTTTTTTCCATTTTTTAACCTACAGGAAATTTTTATGAAAATTATATTTAAACATTTAATTATTTTTTTCATTTTTTATTATTTATTTTTGTAGCGTGATGGTGATTAGGGCACACATTGTGAATTTAATTTTCGATGCCGTGCCCGACTGCCCAACCCCAGGCAAGATGATATATGCAGCCGGGAAAAAGATGTTAGGTTTATTTGAAGTAATAGGGTAATTTTTATTCTTTTTGCACCCATATTGGGCCTTTGCTCATACGAAGAGTTGAGAACCCCCTTCAATCCTGGCAAAGGTTATTTCCCTTTACAAACCTGGTTCATTTAAAAGTGGGGGGGTGTAGCGCGGGCCCATAGCTGCCCGCCCGGAAGTACCCTGCCACGACCACGAAGTGCAGATGACGCACACAGGAAAACATTTTGGGCCCGTTCCAGGACCAGAACATTTATCAGATTCGCTATTAACCAAATAAGTTACAAAAAATTAACCCAAAAAACCTTCTTAAACCAACCCAAAAACAAATCAAAATCAAACCAACCCTTAAACTTAACCTAACAAATTAAGAACCTAATTACCTTTCATTATCATATAAAAATAAATGTTTAAAATTTTGGTTAAATTAAGGTTTTGGTTAGGGTTTTATTAGGTTTTTTTAAATTTTTGGATAGGTTTTTGGAGTTAAATTTTGTGACATAATATAATTTAGGTTAAAAAAGCGAATTGCGAAATGTTCGGTTTCCCGGAGGGTGGCCAATGTTTCCATGTGAGTCATCTGCCGTAGGGTAGCGTGGGAGGGTGCTACCGGGCGGGTAGAATCGGCGTGCACTCGGGATTAGGAACGGTTTTTAAAAAGATTTTAACGCTTGTCGGCCTGCTTGTGGCACTATTCAGCTGCTATATTGGCCCACTTGTGGCACTATTCAAATGCTAAGTGGGCCTGCTTGTGGCAGTATTCAAATGCTAAGTCGGCCTGTTGTGGCACTATTTGGATGCTAAAGGGCTGCTTGTGGCACGTTTCCCGTTGCTGTATGGGCCCCCTTTATGGCACTTTTTGGATGCTAAATCGGCCTGTTTGTGGCACGATTCAGTTGCTGTGTAGGCCTCTTAGGGCACTATTTGGATGCTAAATCGGCCTGCTGTGGCACGTACAGTGCTGTTTTGGGCCCCGCTTATGGCACGATTTAGATGCTATGTCGGCCCGTTTGTGGCTCAGTAGTGGCAATATTTTGGTAGGATTGCCGACACAGATCTGACACAGAAACGTAACGTAACCGCCCACGGGCCCCGGGGGTGAAAACATAAAACGCACAAGTTGTCGGTCCGCAGCCAGGCCGATAACTCATTAGGGTTTTGCCGACCAATGCCAATATGTCTTTTGTGATTTACGACATGATTGATGCCGGCCCGTAATGACAATGTTTGCTGGGTAGGTGACAGGAACTACCACGTGTAGGCCTCGCGGCCTCTTGTAGCTTCCTTTTTTTCTATGTTTTATGAACACATTAATTCTAACACCCATGTGCCAGACAGCGTGCCAATAATTCCTCACCAAGCAGCCAGACCCTAAACTCAACACAAAACAAACAGTCTTTACAAATAAATGTACCTTCATCAACAAACAACAAACTGACAAATAAATCAGACTACAAATAAATAAAAAACGAAAAAATATAGACAAACTTCATGACTCCCATACAGTCCTACCGTAGATAACACTATAGTCGCCAGTCACTCGCCACTGCACTAATGTCGCCAGGCACAATATATTACGAATTATAGCATCACTACAGCCTTGTATGTACCACTGAAGACATGTTGTGTGATGTACATAATATAAACTACTGTGTATCATCTTCAGTGGCACATAAAAGTCTGTAGTGATGCTATAATTCGTAATATATTGTGCCTGGCGACATTAGTGCAGTGGCAAGTGACTGGCGACTATAGTGTTATCCAGTGGCAGCTCGTGATAAAATACAATGGAGGGACTGCAAGCTTCACACAACAGTGGGATACACAAATGTTACCTACCTCAGGTATGAGTTGTAGTTGATGTTCACGGATTTCAGGGCATGGTAGTAGTGGTGGTGGTAGAAGGGATGGTGGGGGTGGTAGTGGTGGTGGTAGAAGGGATGGTGGTGGTGGTAGTGGTGGTGGTAGTAGTGGTGGTGGTGGTAGAAGGGATGGTGGTGGTGGTGGTAGAGGGGATGGCTGAGGTGGTGATAAGCTGTATGGGACCATTTAAGCTGATACAAATAGGCATTTTGAGTAATATTGGGCTATAAGCTGTATATACCATTAAGCTGATACAATATAGGCACTGTTGAGTAATATTGGGCTATAAGCGTATAGACCATTTAAGCTGATACAGTATAGGCACTGTTGAGTAATATTGGGTATAAGCTGTATAGACCATTTAAGCTGATACAATATAGGCACTGTTGAGTAATATTGTGCTATAAGCTGATAGACCATTTTAGCTGATACAATATAGGCACTGTTGAGTAATATTGGGCTATAAGTGTAGTGTACTTTTGTTCTTTGACAGGGGGTGTGTGTGCAGTGTTCAGTATTGAAAAGAGTAATGCTGGACTAATTTTTGTACATTGCAAGTTCAGTACAAACTCCACGAACGTACAAAAGTATGGGAGTCCTGTATTTGCCTCAATGATTACTTTTGTTCAGGGGTAAAAACTCCAAACTGTTATTAATTTTTACTCATGGGTCTTTATCTATAACTATTTCCATCGTGTTGAGTTACTTTGACCCATTGCCATAATGACACTAGCTACCCCTTTTAGGCAAATTTTTGCCTTATTGTATTAATTCCTTCATATTAGGGGAATGTTCACACTAGTATACCATGTTTCATCTTTCCAGGATACTTTGATCATTTATGGAAAAACCTGCATGAAATAGACACAGGTGTAAATATTTATAGCCTCGTTTTTTTGTAACTTCGTGCATCGTCTTGTATATTTGTAGACAATTTGGACTTGTCTTTTAATGCAGTTGTCATAACCTTTCCTGCAGCTGTCCAATGATGAAGAGACAGAGTAAGGTTTATGCGATTTTACATATATTGTGACCTACAGAAAAAAAGGAGTGTAACTTATGCATGGAAAGATGTTTTTTAAAGACAATCAGCAGAGAAACCTTTAAAAAACCCCGGATACATTTATGAAAGTCACACCTGCACGCCAAACCCCGGGGTTGGGGCAACTGCTGGGGCCATTACTCCCTCAAGAACACAAGGGCACGGCTGCCACCAACCCCAGTAACACACTACCCACCACCACCCATGCCACACAGGACACACTCCCCCAGGCTCGGGTAAAAACCACACTTGTCCACACAACACACCACTCAAAAGTGGATCTTCACGTGCCTGGCAATATCACCCTTGTCTTGAAACACTTGCTACAAATATCACACTTGAACTCCCGCAAGCCTGTGGTGTTAAAGGTGTGTTTGGTTGAGTTCAGAGTGGGTATAAAACCTTTTCCCACACTCTAAAAAATTCATAATTCTAACACCACTGTGTGTCAGGGTGTGTGTGGTGAGGGAAACCCCTTGTAGTAAATCTTTTTTCCCCACTCTAAACATTCATAATTCTTATCGCCACTGTGTGTCGGGTGTGTCTGGTGAGGTCAAATCTTTGCAGTAAATCTTTTCCACACTCTAAACATTCATGATTTTAAAAACCACTGTGTAGCGGGTGTGGTGGTGAGGTGACCCATTGTGGTAAATCTTTTTCCCCCACTCTAAACAATTCATGATTTTAACACCATGTGTATCAGGTGTGTGTGGTGAGGTGACTCTTTGTAGTAAATCTTTTCCCACACTCTAAGCATTCATAATTTTTAACACCACTGTGGTCAGGGTGTTTTCGGTGGGGGAAACTTTTTCTAGAAAATTTTTTCCCACATCTAAACATTCAAATTTTAACAAACTGTGCGTCAAGAAATGTCCTAAAGCAGACTCTTGTATTTGAAGTTTGTCACAATGCTGACATTTCAGCTCACTGGGTTTGTGGTGAGCTCCCTGCCTCCAGGGCGCGTCACTAAGGAATTTGTCGTTCTGTTTGCTACCCCCTAGTAAAAAGAGAGCTACGAAAAATTTGTATCCCTGCCAAAATGGCGGGCCCCCAATCAGCTGTTACGCCCAGGCTGCTTCGGGGCAGAAACAATAGCGAGACCCTGAGTTGCGCAGGAAATTTTTATAGAGAAAGATATGAACAGGACAGGAGGCGGGAAAGGGAGAGAGAAGAAGAGGGGCCCGCCAAACCCAGTGAGAGTTCGAGAATTGTGGAGACGATAGCCCCCTTTGTGCCTACTCCCAAGAATATTCAAGAAGCAGTTGTATGCAGATTGCAGGGGGAAAACCAGAGACTTGGGAAATGTGAAGAAGAAAGCAAAACATAGTTTATGTGCCCTTTTATTATATTTTACGAACGCCCCAAAAAAACTCGAGCTAGGTTGGGGTTTGGGGGTGGGGGGAAATTTTTGGTAAAAACCCTTTAAAAAAAGCCGGTTTTCTTACGGTTTTTTGCGGTTTCTCTCTCGTTTCGTCCTCGCCAGAACGGTGACAGGGGGTGTTCGAGGCTCGCCCGCCGGCGCCACAGTGATAATTGAAACAAAAAAACCACACTGACAAAAGTGTACCGTCGAAAAAAGCCTTAATAAGTTACGAAACGGGGTGACGATATTGTGAATGGATCACAACACATATCTTCCATTAATGTTTTTTGCTCCAAAAAACAAGGACTTTTAAAATAGGGAAAGGGTAAAGAGGCGGGACCACGGACTTTCATAGGGGGTGGCTGGGTCGATTTTCCCCATTAGTGACTTTTTTTTTTAAAACGCGCACCTGTGAAAAGGGTCAGGTTAATGAGGGTTTCTTTAACTGGCATCATCTGCCCCCAGTGCCGGATTTTCCGTTTTGGTGGTTGGGGGATTATTTTTGTTTGGAAGATGGGGGGGGCTGTTTTTCATTCTTGGCAAATTTTTTGGCATTAAAAAAATAATCTCTCTCTCTCTCAGTTTAATGAATTACGTAGGGTATGGGGGACTCAACAAATATTTTCTAAACTTTACTTTTAGATTTTTTAAAAACTGCAAAATATTGCAGCTAAACTAGCTATTGGAGGAGAGAAAGAAGGACACTTTTATCCTATAAAAAGATTTAAAGTGGTTAACAATTAAAGACCGAAAAAATTTATGAAAAAGTTTCGCTGTTAAAGGGCTGTCAAGGGTTTGTACCCGGAGTGGATTATTTTCCTTTGGGGGAAAAACAGCCAACAACAAGGGCAGCTAAAGACCTTTAGGCCAAGACCAGAAAGATGGTCCCAGACCCACACTGTAAAAGCCTTAATAGGAAAAATTTGCTTTTGCATCTTTTAATTATGAAGTTACCTTTAAGTTTTGACTTTAATTTATTTTTTTTACCCAAAGGAACATAATGTTTTCCCCTATAAAAAAGAGTTGCATATTTTACTTTTTAAAGATATTTGAAGTGATTTTAGTTCTATGTTTAATTATAAAAAATTTTCCCTTTTTAATGTTTCGTTTGACTTTCTTTTTATGTTTTTTTTTTAATTCGGATTTTGAAGAAATTTTCTTTTTATATATATGCATAGAACATCTGGGGATGAAATTTTATAGTAAAACCTGTTTATGGAAAAAGATATTTATTTTTTATTTACCCCCCCTCTCACTCCTTCTCTCAGAGTCTTCCCCTTTCATCTTCGGTCGGATAAAAATTTCATGCAACCGGACATAAACCTGAAACATAGACTGTGTTCATTGCCGATTAAACCCTTTCCCCATAAAAGGAAATAGAGACAGACAGATTATAGGTTTTTGTTCATACACGACAAAGTCATGTTCATAGTTTTATCCAAATTTTTACCGATTTTTGCCACCTTTATAGAAAAACGGTAAATATAAAAGGGAAATGCAAATAATTATAATAAAAAAGTATGTATTGAGGATGCCCCTTTATAGAAGTTTTATAAGGGGCAAGTAAAAATTATAACAGAAGAAATAATCCAACTATAAAAAAAAAATAAAAAAATTTTTTAAAACCCAGAATTTAAGCACAAAGGACCCGTGTAAAATGATGGGGAGATAATTGCAACCAAAGTAGCAGTAAAATCGATTAAATTATATTCAAAAAAAATACAATTTCTCATAACTAGGTTTTATAATTTTGTAGCCTTATGCAGAAAAAACACTCTGGGCCCATAACCTAATTTTTTTCCTACTTTTAAAGTCACCCCAAACCGAACGAAGTATACCAACATGATGTCCTGTAGTACTTTTAAAGTTTTGGTTAAACGGAACCCCCGCTTTTACGGACCTTAATTTTGATAAACAAAAAACGGCTTTATACTTTTTTTGCCCGTCGGTATGGGGCTTTTACCGGAATAAGTTTAGAATGCGTGTCGGTTCGATTGTTTTTAATGCCTGTATTGGTAGTAGGATGGCTGATGTAGTAAGTATACGAACTTTCGTCAGAGTAAGGACAAAGTTCACGATACACGGAATTAGTCGGAAATAGGGAACTTTCCCTCATATAACGACCACAATTTTTATATGCGAAAAAGTTCGGGTCCCCGGTAATTTTAATCCCGCATCCTTTCCCCAAATTTGCGTCAAAGCGAGGGTTTTTGAATCATTTTCACCATTTAATTTAGTATGTCAAATAAGAAAGTACACCAAAAAAAAACCCATTATCCTTCTTTTATAAACATCTAATTTTTAAACCAAAAATACAGAAATAAACATATAAATATTTTTATATAAGGCCTATAGGAAATTTAAAAACAAGGGCTCCCCCCCCCTTTTCTCTTTTTTTATAGTAACAAACGGGGACATGGGGTTATCTGGGTTTTTGGGTGGGGGAGCACCAAAATAAGGGAAAAAAAGGCCCCTACAAAAAAAAAACCATAAAATAGGGAAATTTCCCTGTTATAGACTTTTTTCGGGGCCATATTTTCCCCTTTTATGTGTGCTTCCCCACCCAAAAACTCCGGGGTTTCCACCTTGCCCCAAAACTTGTTTGGCTTAAGAAGAAGAAGAAGATAGGGGTTGAGCCTTTATTTAAAGATGACAAAAAACTCAGGGCCCAACCTAGCCCCCCCCTCGAGCCCAGGGTGGCATAACCTAAACCTAACCTAACCTGACCCGACGACCTAACCTAACCCTACTGGACTTCGTTTTCTCAAGAACCTGAAATTAATATCGGCCCTGCAGGGGAAAGAAGGATCGGGGATATTAAAAACTAAACAGATGGTTAAGGACAGTAAGTATAAAATAGAGAACATTTGGGGGAGTTACCGTGGAGCCCTGTTTTAAGATTTCCCCCCAAGCAATGCTATCATTTTCCACAATACCTATCAGACCTCTACCTATAAAAAATACACATTATTTTGTTCATGTCCGTAAAAAGTAATGGCATGAAAATTAAAAAAATCTTTCAAAAGTTTTGTGGGGAATTGGATGAGGGGAAGGATATGGTATCTCGTCCCCGTCGGGAGAGTTCCAACATTTTTACGTTCCAAAAAGTGTGAGAGATCTCTAAGAAACCAAAAAAATTGGAGCATAAAGAAATAGCGAAAAGGGTTTCCGGTTGCTTTTTATAGATAAAAGTAAAAATTAGAAAAAAACCTCTTGTGTAATGTTAAAAGACGGAAGTTTTTTCACCAGACGGACGTTCTCCTATCACCCGTCATTTCCCTTTTAGCTCTATTGGTGGTCCCTATTTAAGCCCGTGCTAAAATGTAAAAGAGGCTAATTTTGCCCTATTACAGCGAAATCAGCAAAAATATAGTCGTGAGGGACTATGTCAGCCCCCGAAAGACATGACATTCTTTTACCCGTTTTAAAGTTTTTCTGTGGGGGTCATAACCTTGTTATTCTTGTTTGTGGTCTTTGGGATGTCCCTTTTTAAGAATTAGTGTTTTCTTGTGTTCTGTTACTGTAATTCTATTCTCCGACGAACCCTGTCTGAGAAACTCTGCCCGTCCCCCCTATTTTTTTTTTTCTTGACGTCAGGCACCAAACGGGAAGAAGCCGTGGAAGCGAGCCCTGGCTCTCGCTTCTTCCCGCTTCTTCTGCTTGACCCGCTGGGCCCAATCCTAAGAAGCCGGGTTTTAAAAAGGCCCCCCCATATAAAAAAACGCAAGCTGGAAAAAAGCCGGTTTTACGGTCTTCACAAAATTAGCCCATGGTGAGTGGGTTGGTGGCCAGAAGAGAGGAAGAGGGGGGACCGCGTGGAACAAAAGGAGGGAGGATCCACTGGGAAAGGATCTTGGAGGAAACCCCGAAGGAACGACGCGTCCCCCAGGAAAAAAGGGTTACGGAGGGTAGAGGGGGTTGGGGGGGGGAAAATCCCTGAGCAAAAAAAGGGGGGGGAATGGCCCCGGGGGGGGCCTTTTGGTTTTAAAGGGGGTAGGGTTTTTGGGGAAGTTTTGGGCCGGCGTGTTTAGGG
>JACEEZ010024054.1:0-17271 GCA_016584305.1 Chionoecetes opilio
AGTGTGAAAGAAAATAATGAAGTACATGGAGGAACTACATGGAAATGAATAAGGTAAACATATAAAAGACCTATACAGAGAAACAAAGAAACAAATAACAGAAAATAATCATATAAAACACAACTAAAACACCACAAACAACACACAGAAAACACATACAGAAACACAAAAACACATAACAAACAAACCATCGACACAACAACACACACACACACACACCACCACACACAAGACACCACAAACAACACACACACCACACACACCACACACACACACACACAACACACACACACACACACACCACACACACACACACACACACACACACACACACACAACACACACACACACACACACACACCCACACAACACACCACACACACACACACACACACACAACACACACACACACACACACACACACACACACACACAACACACACACACACCACACACACACACACACACACACACACACACACACACACACACACACACACACACACACACACACACACACCCACACACACACACACACACACACACACACACACACACACACACACACACACACACACACACACACACACACACTAACACACACCCTCATGAAACAAAGGAACACCCGATGATCAAAAACACACAAAAACGAGAACAAAAGTCTCATTACAGCAAAACAACCACCATAAAAAAAAGACCACAACAACAACAAAACAACAGGGATATATGAGAAAGGTGAGACAGCGATACAGGTGAATATATGAGGGGAGAAAAAATGGAAACAAAACTAAAACACATCCAGAAATAAAGATAGATAGCTATTGGTTAATTAATAAATAATTAATTAATCATGGGAACACTCGTTGGAAGGAGCGCCGAATCGCCAATCCTGAAGAGCATCCTACCATCCTACTCCGACCTGTATAGTCTACTACTCTTAAAAGTTCAAATATGGGGGACCAATAATGGCCCAGATCTAACTCCAAGCTGTACAACTCTTAAAAGTTCCAAGATGAATGACCAACCATGGTCCAGATCTAACTCCAAGCTCTATTACCCGTAAAAGTTCCAAGATGATTGACCAACCACATCTAAGGATCTTACTCCAAGCTGCTCTACCCTTAAAAGTTGCAAGATAATGACGGACCAAATATGGACCAGATTCCAATATGATGCACCTATCAATGACCAGATCCAACTCCCACATATTTGTTTTATACTGGAGGATAATAATTCTTATCCCTGAAACTGCGGGAGCAAATCAATTTTTAGTGCCACCAGTGCGGGAATGTGAGAAAAACGATGATCATTACAGAATTGGATGCAAATCACATCAACATCAAGGTTGTAGAAATTTGCATCCGGCATTATATCTAATATTAACCCAAACGTATTGGGTTGAGGTATGGTTGTGGTTGGGAGTTGAAATAGCTGGGCGAAGGGTAGCAAGTCGCTTGCGAGAGACGGTTGAGGTGAATTCAAGGGTGCCACACATTGGGATTTTGTCCCAAGATTTAGACGGGATTATTCATGTATTTATGCAGTCGTTTATCTGAAGGTAAGCATAGGTTCCGTTGTACCGTACCTTGATATAAACCACTGAATAAATACTTGAATAATCCCTTCAAAGTCCCAAGATAGACACAAAATTCCCAACGCCAAGACTACTCCCAATATCTTTGGCAAATAACCAAGGATTGGTAAATATCTGCGTACATCGTAGTTATTCATATGGTGGTGGTGTTTATCGAGAGCTAACATCAAGGCGTCTATGTTGACACAATAAGTAGACTTTTACGAACTGTCGGCCTGGTTTTTGTATGCAATTGAAAAAAAAACTGAACTGCGGTTTCGGTTTCCAGTAGCTCGGCAGAGCCTCTAGAAAAGCTGCCCACAGCCCCACGGTTTAACTGGATGGACTATGGACAAGGATTCCTGAATAAGAATTGAAGAGTAGTCCTATAAAGAGTGTTGACCAAGAATTAATAAGGCGTGGAATGAAATCAAATTTAAGGAACATCTACAAGAAAATAAAGAATTTATAATATTAGAAAAGACGACGATATACAAAAAGAATGGAAACGTGATATAGAAAGATATATTTATATAGAAAATATCAGTATTCAGATACATATCTTCAGGATAAACTGCATACATGGAAATGAATCGGTAAACGAAGAGGAAAAGAACCAGGGCGTGACAAGAAACACAACAAAAACAATCAACAAATATATTATAAAAAACAACTAAAACACAACACACTACCACCCACACACAAACACAAACAACACACAGACACACACACAAACAAATCACCAAAACACACACATCGACACACAACACCAAACAAACACACCATTCACACACACACACACACACAACACACACACACCAACTGTCACACACACACACTCACACACACACACACACACACACACACACACACACACACACACGCACACCACACACACCACCACACACACACACAGCACACACACACACAACACCAGCACGACACACACACCACACACACACACACACACACACACACACACACACACACACACCTAAACACACACCCCTCATTAAACAAAGGAACCCCCGATGATCAATGTAACACACAAACGGAGAACAAAAGTCTCACACAGCAAAACAACACCATAAAAAAAGACCACAACAACACAAGAAACAACAGGGATATAGGAAAAGGTGAACAGCGATACAGGTGAAATATGAGGGGAGAAAAAAATGGAACAAAACTAAAACACTCCCAGAATAAGATATGATTACCTAATGGTTAATTAATAAATAATTAATTAATCATGGGGAAAACTTGTTGGAGGGAGCGCCGCACGCCACTCCCTGAAGAGCGTCTACCATCCTACTCTGACCTGTATAGTCCTACTACTCTTAAAAGTTTTCAAATATGGGGACCATAATGGCCCAGCTCTAGACCTCCAAGTGTACACTCTTAAAAGTTCCAAGATGATGACCAACCGATGGTCCACATCGTAACTCCAAGCTCTATTACCCGTAAAAGTTTCCAAGATGATGACCAACCACATCTAAGGATCTTATCCAAGGCTGCTCTAACCTTAAAAGTTGCAAGATATGACGGACCAAATATGGACCAGAATTCCCATATATGCACCTATCAATGACCAGATCAACTCCCAACATATTTGTTTTATACTGGAGGATAATAATTCTATATCCCTGAAACTGCGGGAGCACATCAATTTTTTAGTGCCACCAGTTGCGGGAATGTGAGAAAAAAAACGATATCATTACAGAATTGGATGCAAATCACATTAACATCAAGGTTTGTAGAAATCTGCATCCGGCATTATAATCTAATTTTTAAACCCAAACGTATGGGTTTGAGGTAGGTTGTGGTTGGTAGTTGAAATAGCTGGGGCAAGGGCAGCAAGCGCTTGCGTAGAGACGGTTGAGGTGAATTCAAGGGTCCAACACATTGGGGATTTTGTCCCAAGATTTAGACGGGATTATTCATGTAATTTATGCAGTCGTTTATCTGAAGGTAAAGCATAGGTTCCGTTGTACCGCCTTGATAATAAACCACTGAATAAATACTTTGAATAATCCCTTCAAAAGTCCCAAGATAGACCAAATATCCCAACTCCAAGAACCCTACAATCGCAAGATCTTTTGGCAAATAAACAAGGATTGGTAAATCTCGGCGTACTCGTAATGAGGCAGATGGTGGTGTTTGTTATCGAGAGCAGACATCAAGGCGTATATGTGACACAATAATAGACTGTTTACGAATGTCGGCCTGGTTTTTGTATGCAATTGAAAACTGCGGTTTCGTTTCGCAGTAGCTCAGCAGGCCTTCAGAATGCTTGCCACAGCCCACGGGTTAACTGGATGGACTATGAACAAGGAAATTCCTGAATAAGAATTGAAGAAGGGTAGTCCTATAAAGAGTGTTGACCAGAAATTATTGAAGGGGCGTTGAATAAATCAATTTAAAGGAACATCTACAAGAAATAAAGATTTTAAATATATATAAAAACGACGTAAACAAAAGAGGAACGTGATATAAAAGATATATTATAATAGAAATAATTCAGTATTAAGATCACATCATTTCAGGAGAAACTGCATACATGGAAATTGAATAAGGTAAACAAGAAGGAGGAAAAAGAACCTTAGTGACAGAGAAACACAAACCCAAATCAACAAATATAATTATAGAAACACAACTAAAAAACACACACCCACCCACGACACAAACACACACACACAGACACACACACAACACGATACACAACCAACGACATCGCACACAACACACTAACCACACACAGCACACACCACACACACACACACACGGACACCACGTACACACACACAGGCACACACACACACACTTACACACACAAAAACAAACACACACACATACACACATACCACACACACACACACACAACACACACACCACACACACACACACACACACACACACAACTCACACCACACACTCCACCCCACCAGACACACACACACACACACACCACACACACACACACACACCACACACACACACACACCCACACACACACACACACACACACACACACACACACACCACACACACACACACACACACACACCACACACACTACACACACACACACACACCCCAACACACACCCTCATGAACAAGTAACACGCCGAATAATCAAAAACCACAAACACGAGAACAAAAGGTCCTCATTTACAGCAAAACAAACACCATACAAAAAAGAACACAACAACAACAAAAAACAGGATATATGAGAAAGGTTAGACAGCGATACAGTGAATATATGGCGGGAGAAAAAAATGGAAACAAAACTACAACCAATCCAAAATAAAAATAGTAGCTTATTGGTTAAGTTAATCAATAATTATTAATCATGGGGAACACTCGTTGGAGGAGCGCCGAATCGCCAATCCTGAAGATCATCCTACCATCCTACTTCCGACCTGTGATAGTCTACTACTCTTAAAAGTTTAAATATGGGGGACCAATATGGCCGCAGATCTAACAACAAGCTGTACAACGCTTAAAAGTTCCAAGGATGAATGACCAACCATGGTCCAGAT
Organism: Chionoecetes opilio; assembly: GCA_016584305.1. Lineage (NCBI taxonomy): Eukaryota > Metazoa > Arthropoda > Malacostraca > Decapoda > Majidae > Chionoecetes > Chionoecetes opilio. Next base: position 5,113 of record JACEEZ010024054.1, read on the forward strand.
TCTAACTCCAAGCTCTATTACCCGTAAAAGTTCCAAGATGAATTGACCAAGCCACATCTAAGGATCTTACTCCAAGCTGTTTTCTAGTTCTACCCTTAAGTTGCAAGATAATGACGGAACAAATATGGACCAGATTCCAATATGATGCCACCTATCAATGACCAGATCCAACCCACATATTTGGTTTATACTGGAGATAATTATTTTTATCCCTGAACTGCGGGAGCAAATCAATTTTTAAGTGCCCCAAGTGCGGAATGTGAGAAAACAGTGGATCATTACAGACTTTGGATGCAAATCACATCAACATCAAGTTTGTAGAAATTTTCATACCGGCATTATATCTAAGTTTAACCCAAACGTATTGGGTTGATGTATGGTTTGTGGTTGGAGTTGAATAGCTGCTGGGGGCGAAGGGCAGCAAGTTCGCTATGCGATATACGGTTGAGGTAATTCAAGGGTTGCCACACATTGGGATTATTGTCCTCAAGATTTAGACGGGATTATTCATGTATTTATCAGTCCGTTTATCTGAAGGTAAGCATAGGTTTTTCCGTTGTACCGTACCTTGATATAACCACTGAATAAATACTTGAATAATCCCTTCAAAAGGTCCGCAAGATGACTACAAAATATCCCAACGCCAAGACCCTACACCAAGATCTTTTGGCAAATAACCCAAGGATTTTTTTGGTAAATCCTGGCGTACATCGTAGTTAGGCAGATGTGGTGTGTGTTATCGAGAAGCTAACATCACAGGCGTATATGTGACACCAATAAGTTAGACTTTAACAATGCTGGCCCTGTTTTTGTATGCAATTTGAAAACTGCGGTTTCGGTTTCGCAGTAGCTCAGCAGAGCTCTAGAAAAGGCTTTCCACAGCCCACGCTTTAACTGGATGACTATGACAAGGATTCCTGAATAAGAATTGAAGAAGGTAGTCTATAAAGAGTGCTGAAACCAAGAAATTAATTGAAGGGCGTGGAATTGAATCAATTTAAGGAACATCTACAAGAAATAAAGATTTATAAATATATATACAGACGACGTATACAACGATGAAACGTGATATAGAAAGATATAGTATAATAGAAAATAAATCCGTATTAAGATCATATCATTCATGAGGAAACTGCATACTGAAAAGGAATAGTGTAAACAAGAACAGGAGAAAAGACCATGAGTTGAAAGAGATCACAAACAACACAATCAACAAATATAATTATAAAACACAACTAAAACACACACACCCACCCACACACAAACTACACAACACACAGCACACACAAACAAACACGTACACAAACACACACATCGCACACACACACACAACACAACACACACACACAACACACACACCCTATATCACAACACGTACAACCGCACACACCACACCCACAACTTACACACACAATCCTCCACAACACACTACACACAACGACCACACACACACACACACACACCACAACGACACACACACACAACTTCACACAGACACACACACACACACACACACACACACAAACACACACCACACACACACACACCACACACGAAACACACACACACACACACACACACACACACACACACACAACACACACACACACCACACACACACACACACGCACACACACAACACACACACACACACACACACACACCAATCACCACACACACCCTAACACACACCCTCATGAAACAAAGGAACACCCGATGACAAAAAACAACCACAAAAACGAGAACAAAAGTCTCTTACCGCAGAACAAACACATAAAAAAAAAGACCCAACAACACAAACAACATGGGATTGATGAGAAGGGGTGTGAGATAGCGATACAGGTTGAATATATGAGGGGAGAAAAAAAAGGAAACAAAAACTAACCACATCCAGAAATAAAGATAGATAGCTAATGGTTTTAATTAATAATAATTAAGTAATCATGGGGAACACTCGTTGAGGGAGCGCCGACATCGCCAATCCTGAGGCATCCTACCATCCTCTCCGACCTGTGATAGTGTACTACTCTTAAAAGCTCAAAGGGGGGACCAATAATGTCCCAATCTATACTCCAAGCTGTAAGCAACTCTTAACAAGGGTTCCAAGATGAATGACCAACCCATGTCCAGATCGTAACTCCAAGCTCTATTACCCGTAAAAGTTCCAAGATGATTGAACCAACCACATCTAAGGATCTTACTCCAAGCTGTTCTAACCCTTAAGAGGTGCAAAGATAAATGACGGAGACAAATATGGACCAGATTCCATATGATGCAGCCTATCAATGACCAGATCCAACTCCCACATATTTGTTTTAATACTGGAGGATAATATTCTTATCCCTGAAACTGGCGGGATCAAATCAATTGTTTTAGTGCCACCCCAGTGCGGGAATGTGAGAAAAACTATGATCATTACAGAAATGGGTGCAAATCACATGAACAATCAAGGTTGTAGAAATTTGCATCCGGCATAATCTCTAATTTTAACCCAACGTATTGGGTTGAGGTATGGTTGTTGGTTGGGAGTTGAAATAGCTGGGGCGAAGGGCAGCAATTCGCTTCGAGAGACGGTTGAGTGAATTCAAGGTGCCCCCAATTGGGATTTTGTTCCCAAGATTTAGACGGATTCATTCATGTATTTATGCAGTCGTTTATCTTAAGGTAATCATAGGTTCGTTGTCCGTACCTTGTATAAACCACTGAATAATACTTTGAATAATCCCTGTCAAAGTCCAAGAGAGTACACAAAATATCCCACGCCAAGACCTACATCCAAGATCTTTGGCAAATAACCAAGATTTTGTAAATATCCCTGCCGTCCATTCGTAGTTAGTGCAGGATGGTGGTGTGTGTTATCGAGAGCTACATCAAGGCGTAGATGTGACACATAAGTATACTTTTACGAAATTCGGCCTGGTTTTTGTATGCAATTGAAAACTGCGGTGTTCGGTTTCGCATAGCTCAGCGGAGCCTCTAGAAAAGGCTTGCCAAGCCACGGGTTAACTGGATGGATATGACAAGGAATTCCTGAATAAGAAATTGAAGAGGTTAGTCTAAAAGAGTGCTGACCGAAATTATTGGGGGGAAAAAAAAAGGGCGGTGGAATAAATCAATTTAAGGAACATCTACCAGAAATAAAGATTTATAAATATAATAAAAGAACGACGTATCAAACGATGGAAAACGTGATATAGAAAGATATAGTATAATAGAACATAAATCAGTATTAGATACATATCATTCAGGAGGAACTGCATACATGAAAGAATAGTGGTAAACAGAAAGAGGAAAAGAACCATGAGTGACAGAGAACACAAAAAACACAAATCACAAATATAATTATAAAACACAACTACAACACACACACCCCCCACACACAAACACACACACACTAGACCACACACCAACACATACACAAACACCCACATCGCACACAACACACACACACACACACACACACACACAAACACACACACACACACCACGTACACGCGACCCACACACAACACACACTTAACAACACACACACAAACTCCACCACAACCTACACACTCCCACACACACACACACTCCACACACACCACAACACCCCACACGACTCACAACACCAAACACACGCACACACACGCACACACACACACACACACACAAACACACACACACACCCACACACGACACACACACACACACACTACACACCACAACACACACACACACACATCACACACACACACACACACACACACACACAACACACACACACACACACACACACACACACCCTAACCACACACCCATCTGAACAAAGGAACACCCCGATGATCAAAAACACACAAAACGAGAACAAAAGTCTCATTACAGCAAAAACAAACACCATAAAAAAAAGACCACAACAACAACAAAATACAACAGGGATATATGAGAAAAGGTGGAGACAGCATACCAGGTGAAATATGAGGGGAGAAAAAATGGAAACAAAACTAAACACATTCCATAAAAAAGATAGTAGCTAATGGTTATTAATAAATAATTAAGTAATCATGGGGAACACTCGTTGAGGGAGCGCCGCAGTCGCCAATCCTGAAGAGCATCCTACCATCCTACTCCGACATGTATATGTACTCTCCGTAAAGTTCAATAATGGGGGACCATAATGTCCCAGATCTAACTCCAACTGTACAACTCTTAAAAGTTCCAAGATGAATGAACCAACCTGGTCCATATCTAACTCCAAGCTCTATTGACCCGTAAAATTCCAAATGATTGACCAAGCCACATCTAAGGTCCTTACTCCAGCTGTTCTAACCCTTAAAGAGTTTTGCAAAGATAATTACGGAACCAATATGGACCAGATTCCAATATGAATGCGCTATCAATGACCAGATCCAACTCCCACATATTTGTTTTATACTGGAGGATAATAATTTTATCCCTGAAACTGCGGGAGCAAATCAATTTTTAGTGCCACCAGTGCGGGAATGTGAGAAAAACAGTGATCATTACAGAATTGGATGCAAATCACATCAACATCAAGGTTGTAGAAATTTTGCATCCGGCATTATATCTAATTTTAACCCAACGTATTGGGTTGAGGTATGGTTGTGGTTGGGAGTTGAAATAGCTGGGGCGAAGGGTAGCAAGTCGCTTGCGAAGACGGTTGAGGTGAATTCAAGGGTGCCACACATTGGGATTTTGTCCCAAGATTTAGACGGGATTATTCATGTATTTATGCAGTCGTTTATCTGAAGGTAAGCATAGGTTCCGTTGTACCGTACCTTGATATAAACCACTGAATAAATACTTGAATAATCCCTTCAAAAGTCCCAGATAGACACAAAAATCCCAACGCCAAGACCTACACCCCAAGACTTTGGAAAATAACCGATTGTAAATTTCTGCTACTCGTATGGGGGCAAGGGTGGTGTGTTATCGGAGCTGACATAAAGGCGTATATGTGACCAATAAGTGACTTTTACGAATGTCGGCCGGGTTTTTGTATCAATTAAAACTGCGGTTTCTTTCCAGTAGCTTAGCGACCCTTCAGAAGGCTTGCCACAGCCACGGTTAACTGGATGGCATGAAAAGGAATTCCTGATAAAAAAATGAAAAAGGTATCTAAAAAGGTGTTGCCAAAAGAAATAATGAGGGCGGAATAAAATAAATTTAAGGAACACTACAAAAAATAAAGATTTATAAAATATATAAAAGAGAACGTATAAAAGAGGGAAACGTGATATAAAAGATATTTTTAAAATAAAAAAATAATCAGTTTTAAGTAACTCATTCAGGGGAAACGCTACATGGAAGGAAAAATTTTAAAAAAAAGGGGAAAAAAACCATGGTGACAGAGAACACAAAAACACAAATAAAAAAAATATAAAAAAAAAAACACAACAAAAACACACACACCCACCCCACACAACCCCCAAACACAGCACCACACAAACCCATACACAAACCACACATCGCCACACACCACCAACAACACACACCACACACCCACACACACACGTACCCCCCAAAACCAAAAACCCCCAACACACCCCTTACACACACAAACACACCACAAAAGCAACACCCCACAACACACCACCACACACACCACAAAACACACCACCCACAAACACACCACACACACAACCACACACAACTCACCCCCACACACCCCCACACACCCACACACACAACACACCCCAACACAACACACCACCACACACACACACACACACCACACAACAACCACCACTTACACACAAAAAACCACCACCCAAACACACCCACACACACACACACACCACCACACACACACACACACCCCACCCACACACAACACACACACACAAACCAACAAAACCACTAAACCACACACCCCCAAACACCCCCCCCCACACACACACACAAACAACACACACACACACACCCAACACACACCCACCCCAACACACCACACACACACACCACACACACACACACACACACACACACCACAAAAACCCCCCCTCATGAAAAAAGGAAAACCCTTATAAAAACACAAAAACGAGAAAAAAAGTCTCTTACGCAAAACAAACACCAAAAAAAAAAAGGCCCCCACCAACAAAACAACGGGGATATTCGGTCACCCCGGGTCCGAATTTTGTCCCCGGGTATCAAATTAGGGGAGATGTAAAGTGTTTTTTGAAAAGGTATAAATCCCTAGAGTTGAAAACATGTGATGCTTGTGGGGGTGGCGCTTTATGAGTTTTCCCCTTTTTTTCCAAAAGGGCCGCCAAAAACACCATAATTAAAAAATTTTAAAAATTTTCGTTTTATGGGCCTATCAGTAGATTTTTCCTGGTGATTCCAAACGGTATTTTTATTTTTTCCCCTAGCTTCGATATTTGTCCCCCCCTCGGGCTTTCCCTGGGGGAAAAACTTTTTCCCCTGGCCGGGGGCAAAAATTTCCTAACGGGTAAACGGAAGATGATCGGGTTTAAAAAATTATTTAAATCCGCTTTTAAATACAAAACCAATTCAATGGGATAATATTTATATACATATTATTACATATGATATATGTTATTTATATTGTACTAACTACGCTAATTACCAAAAACATTGAACCCCTTTTTATGAAAAAATCATCAAATCGTCGTCTTCGCCGTGTTCCCCTATAATCTTGAACGATTCTCGCAGTCTGACAGTTTGCACATATAGTGCATTTAAACCCATTTCCCAGACAGACACCTTTGGCAGTGTACAATCCTTAAACTTTTTGCAGGCCCAGTAGGGCCAAAATACCCCAGGTGCTGGCGACCATCCCCCCCAACCCACTCCATTAATTCCTCATACATCCATGTAAATGTCCACCCTCGCCTGGGACTTGGTAACCTGGGTCTTGCTCAAGACATCTTCTCCATATTCCAGCCTGGTAGTTTCCCCTTTTGGGTGCTTTTTTGCTAAGCAGCCCCTCGGGGGGAACTGATGACTCTCTATCCACCTTCTTAAACAAACAGGGGTCCCTGAGATTATTGACCTTAGTGAATGCGTTTTGGGGGGCATGGGAAGACATGGAAACACTTAGTTGTCCATCATTCTGAGGGAGGCCCCCTTTCCTGGCCCAACTGTGAAAAGGGTTTTTTGTTTTCCCTGTTGTTGGTCACAAATTTTTAAGCACTTGCCTTCCCTTTCCCCTGCGAAAGGCACGGGTAGGTCAATCCAGTGTAGCATGTATCCCAAATAAGAGCTCTGCAGACATCTAGCCGATAGGGGAGCGACTTTCCCGATGTCAACTAATCTAGTTCTGGTTCTTTTCCCACTTTTCGGAATTTTGGGGGCCCCTATTTTGCATGGAATGCAAACCATATAAAGACATCGTACCCCTTTCGCAATCACAAAAGCCCGGTAGCCCCGTCAGCAGCATGGGCAGCTGGAAAGTAGGGCCCCCCGCTTCTTCCTGCGGGACTGGGGATCTGGTACCTTTTACTGCCCCGGGTAAAATTTGTAGCTTTGTCATCTACAGTTGTATACAGAATCTTCTCATGTTTAGTTTTTTTCTCCCTGTACACTGGGTTCCCCCATTCCTGACAATGAACTAAACAACTGTTTTTTTGTTTTCCTGTCAGGAAAATTCTCCATTGCCCCGATCTGTGCGCTTGTGATACCCTGCAGCTGCTGTCCGGGCTCTTTACCCCGTGCCCATCTCTCATGTTCTTGATAAATTCTTTCGATACGTGCGAACACAACATCTATTCGGGGACTTTTTATTCCCTTTACGCAATGCATAAACAGATTGTGTGGCAAAGTCTCCCAAAAGTAGCTTGATCAACCGTACTCTTTGAACAAGTTATTCCCGTCACAAAGCCGGGTTTTTTAGAGTTGGTTTTTCTACTTTACTTCTTCTGCAAAATTGTGGGTAAGGAATTTGTTTGTTTTTCCTGAGTAAACCGTCTGGGGTAAGAGCCCAGGGGAGTGGGCCCCCGGGGGTGAGAGAGGATGTCCTCCATCTTGAGATTGCGCCCCTTTTTCCAACTATGTTCGACCAAACGAGACCCGGGAGCTTTCAAGATTTTTTCCCTTTCCCCTTTTTTTCAATACTTTTTTTTACCATTTTGAAAGTCTTTAGCTTGTTAGTTTTTATCGGACGTGAATATTTTGGGGGTGGGTCGTTCTCCAGTTCTCATTGCGGAAAGGCATAATCTTCTCTCCATAGCAAAATGCTTTTAAACAGGTCAGAGGGAATTCTCTTGGGGCCGATTTAGCAGTAGAAATCTTATGAGGGCTTCTTCCGAGAATGGGTTGCCCAGGCTTGAATGGGCTGACGACCCGCCGAACTGTTTCCTCTCTTTTTTTTATTCTGGGTGCTGGAGATCAGCTGATTATTTTGATTGGTTCCATCACCATGTCTCTTAGGGGTCCAAAAATTCACTGCGGTACTTGCGTTTTTTTTAGTACCTTTGATGGCTCCCGCTTTTAGGCTGAACCCTGACGTGCCCCCAAGGGGCCCGAGGTCCTGTTAAAAACCCTAACCTCAATTGTCCCGATCTACAGGTTCCGCCCAAAGGGATTATGCTGGACCTCTGCACTGGAAATTTCCTTTTGAAGGCTTTATGACTCAGGATTTTTTTATATTTTTTGTATAATTTTTTATTGTATTTTTATAAAATTTATAAAAACAGTTTGGAAAAGGGGGGTAACTCCCCCAAAAGCTGCCCCCTGCCACAATGATCACGTTTTCTAAATCTAGGCATTTATACTTCCCAAAAAAACTTTACTTCCGCCCCCAATTTGATACCCACCAACCCCCCCGGCTGATCGCCTAAATATGAAAAGGTGAACAGCGTACAGGGAAAAATATGAGGGGAGAAAAAATGGAAACAAAATAAAAAACCATCAGAATAAAAATAGTACTAATGGTTAATTAATAATAATTAATTAATCATGGGGGGCACTCGTTGGGGGGGCGCCGCATCCCATCCTAAGAGATCCTACCCCTACTCCGCCTGTATTTACTACACTTTAAAAGTTCATATATGGGGACCAATAAAAGGGCCCCCGATCAACTCCAAGCGTACAATCTTAAATTAAGATGAAAGACCACCCATGGTTCCCGATCTAAACCCCAAACCTATTACCCTAAAAAATTCCAAAAGATTGACCAAACCCCATCTAGGATCTACTCCAAACTTTCTCCCTTAAAAGTTGCAAGATTGACGGGCCAAAAATGGACAATTCCAAAATGATGCACCCTTTAATGACCGACCCCCTCCCAAAATATTTGTTTTTATACTGGAGGTAATAATTTTTATCCCTGAAACTGCGGACAAATCAATTTTAGTCCACCATGGGGAATGTGAGAAAACCGTATCATTACAGAATTGGTGCAAATCACTCAACATCAAGTTGTAAAATCTCATCCCGGGATTATACATCTAATTTTAACCCAAACGTATTTTGGGGTTTAGGTATGGTGGTTGGAGTTTTAAAAAGCTGGGGCGAAAGGGGAGCAAGTCGCTTTCGAGACGGTTTTTAGGGATTCAAGGTGCCAACATTGGGATTTTGTCCCAAAATTTAGACGGGATTATCATGTTTTTTATGCAGTCGTTTATCTGAAGGTAAACATAGGTTCCGTTGTACCGTACCCTTTATGTAAACCACTGAATAAATACTTGAATAATCCCTTCAAAAGTCCCAAGATAGACACAAAATATCGCAACGCCAAGACCTACATCCCAAGATCTTTTGGCAAATAACCAAGGATTGGTAAATATCTGCGTACAGCGTAATGAGGCAGATGGTGGTGTGTGTTATCGAGAGCTGACATCAAGGCGTATATGTGACACAATAAGTAGACTTTTACGAATGTCGGCCTGGTTTTTGTATGCAATTGAAAACTGCGGTTTCGGTTTCGCAGTAGCTCAGCAGAGCCAACAGGAAGCTTGCCACAGCCCACGGGTTAACTGGATGGACTATGACAAGGAATTCCTGAATAATAATTGAAGAAGATAGTCTATAAAGAGTGGTTGACCAGAAAGTTATGAAGGGCGTGGAATGAAATCAAATTTAAGGAACATCTACAGAAATACGATTTATAAATATATATAAAAGACGACGTATACAAAAGATGGAAACGTGATATAGAAAGATATATTATAATAGAAAACAATCAGTATTAAGATACACATCATTCAGGAGGAAACTGCATACATGGAAATGAATAAGGTAAACAAGGAGGAAAAGAACCATGAGTGACAGAGAAACACAAATACACAAATCAACAAAATATAATTATAAAACACAACTAAAACACACACACCACCACCCACACACAAACACACACACACAGACACACACACAAAACACATCACAAAACACACACATCGCACACAACACACACACACACACACACACACACACACACCACACACACACACACACACACACACCACACACACACAACTCACACACACACACTCACACACACACACACACACACACACACACACACACACACACACACACCCACACACACACACACACACACCACACACACACACACACACATCGCACACAACACACACACATACACACACACACTAACACACACCCTCATGAAACAAAGGAACACCCATGATCAAAAACACACAAAAACGAGAACAAAAGTCTCACAACAGCAAACACAACACCATAAAAAAGACCACAACAACAACAAAACAACAGGGATATATGAGAAAGGTGAGACAGCGATACAGGTGAATATATGAGGGGAGAAAAAAATGGAAACAAAACTAAAACACATCCAGAAATAAAGATAGATACCTAATGGTTAATTAATAAATAATTAATTAATCATGGGGAACACTCGTTGGAGGGAGCGCCGCATCGCCAATCCTGAAGAGCATCCTACCATCCTACTCCGACCTGTATAGTCTACTACTCTTAAAAAGTTCAATATGGGGACCAATAATGGCCCAGATCTAACTCCAAGCTGTACAACTCTTAAAAGTTCCAAGATGAATGACCAACCATGGTCCAGATCTAACTCCAAGCTCTATTACCCGTAAAAGTTCCAAGATGATTGACCAACCACATCTAAGGATCTTACTCCAAGCTCGCTTTTACCCTTAAAAGTTGCAAGATAATGACGGACCAAATATGGACCAGATTCCAATATGATGCACCTATCAATGACCAGATCCAACTCCCACATATTTGTTTTATACTGGAGGATAATAATTCTTATCCCTGAAACTGCGGGAGCAAATCAATTTTTAGTGCCACCAGTGCGGAATTGAGAAAACGATGATCATTACAGAATTGGATGCAAATCACATCAACATCAAGGTTGTAGAAATCTGCATCCGGCATTATATCTAATTTTAACCCAAACGTATTGGGTTGAGGTATGGTTGTTGTTGGGAGTTGAAATAGCTGGGGCGAAGGGCAGCAAGTCGCTTGCGAGAGACGGTTGAGGTGAATTCAAGGGTGCCACACATTGGGATTTTGTCCCAAGATTTAGACGGGATTATTCATGAATTTATGCAGTCGTTTATCTGAAGGTAAGCATAGGTTCCGTTGTACCGTACCTTGATATAAACCACTGAATAAATACTTGAATAATTCCTTCAAAAGTCCCAAGATAGACACAAAATATCCCAACGCCAAGACCTACATCCCAAGATCTTTTGGCAAATAACCAAGGATTGGTAAATATCTGCGTACATCGTAATGAGGCAGATGGTGGTGTGTGTTATCGAGAGCTGACATCAAGGCGTATATGTGACACAATAAGTAGACTTTTACGAATGTCGGCCTGGTTTTTGTATGCAATGGAAAACTGCGGTTTCGGTTTCGCAGTAGCTCAGCAGAGCCTCTAGAAAGGCTTGCCACAGCCCACGGGTTAACTGGATGGACTATGACAAGGAATTCCTGAATAAGAATTGAAGAAGGTAGTCTATAAAGAGTGTTGACCAAGAAATTAATGAAGGGCGTGGAATGAAATCAAATTTAAGGAACATCTAAAAGAAATAAAGATTTATAAATATATATAAAAGACGACGTATACAATAGATGGAAACGTGATATAGAAAGATATATTATAATAGAAAATAATCAGTATTAAGATACACATCATTCAGGTGGAAACTGCATACATGTAAATGATAGTACAGGACACAAATA
>JACEEZ010024054.1:17545-30045 GCA_016584305.1 Chionoecetes opilio
ATAAAGAGTGTGACCAAGAAATAATGAAGGGCGTGGAAAAACAATTAAGGAAATCTACAGAAATAAGATTATAAATATATATAAAAGACGAGTATACAAAAGATGGAAACTGATATAGAAAGATATATTATAATAGAAAATAATCAGTATTAAGATACACATCATTCAGAGGAAACTGCATACATGGAAATGAATAAGGTAAACAAAGGAGGAAAAGAACCATGAGTGACAGAGAAACACAAAAACACAAATCAACAAAATATAATTATAAAAACACAACTAAAACACACACACCACCCACACACAACAACACACACAAACACACACACAAACACAACACAAACACACACACACACAAACACACACACCACACAACACACACACCACACACACACACACACACACACACACACACACACACACACACACAACACACACACACACACATACACACACACACACACACACACACACACCCCACACACACCACACACACACACACACACACACACAACCACACACACACACACCCACACACACACACACACACACACACACACACACACACACACACACACACACAACACACACACACACACCACACACACACACACACACACACACACACACACACACACACACACACACACACTAACACACACCCTCATGAAACAAAGGAACACCCGATGATCAAAAACACACAAAAACGAGAACAAAAGTCTCATTACAGCAAAACAAACACCATAAAAAAAGACCACAACAACAACAAAACAACAGGGATATATGAGAAAGGTGAGACAGCGATACAGGTGAATATATGAGGGGAGAAAAAAATGGAAACAAAACTAAAACACATCCAGAAATAAAGATAGATACCTAATGGTTAATTAATAAATAATTAATTAATCATGGGGAACACTCTTTGGGAAAGGAGCGCCGCATCGCCAATCCTGAAGAGCATCCTACCATCCTACTCCGACCTGTATAGTCTACTACTCTTAAAAGTTCAAATATGGGGGACCAATAATGGCCCAGATCTAACTCCAAGCTGTACAACTCTTAAAAGTTCCAAGATGAATGACCAACCATGGTCCAGATCTAACTCCAAGCTCTATTACCCGTAAAAGTTCCAAGATGATTGACCAACCACATCTAAGGATCTTACTCCAAGCTGCTCTACCCTTAAAAGTTGCAAGATAATGACGGACCAAATATGGACCAGATTCCAATATGATGCACCTATCAATGACCAGATCCAACTCCCAAATATATGTTTTATACTGGAGGATAATAATTCTTATCCCTGAAACTGCGGGAGCAAATCAATTTTTAGTGCCACCAGTGCGGGAATATGAGAAAAACGATGATCATTACAGAATTGGATGCAAATCACATCAACATCAAGGTTGTAGAAATCTGCATCCGGCATTATATCTAATTTTAACCCAAACGTATTGGGTTGAGGTATGGTTGTGGTTGGGAGTTGAAATAGCTGGGGCGAAGGGCAGCAAGTCGCTTGCGAGAGACGGTTGAGGTGAATTCAAGGGTGCCACACATTGGGATTTTGTCCCAAGATTTAGACGGGATTATTCATGAATTTATGCAGTCGTTTATCTGAAGGTAAGCATAGGTTCCGTTGTACCGTACCTTGATATAAACCACTGAATAAATACTTGAATAATTCCTTCAAAAGTCCCAAGATAGACACAAAATATCCCAACGCCAAGACCTACATCCCAAGATCTTTTGGCAAATAACCAAGGATTGGTAAATATCTGCGTACATCGTAATGAGGCAGATGGTGGTGTGTGTTATCGAGAGCTGACATCAAGGCGTATATGTGACACAATAAGTAGACTTTTACGAATGTCGGCATGGTTTTTGTATGCAATTGAAAACTGCGGTTTCGGTTTCGCAGTAGCTCAGCAGCGCCTTCAGGAAGGCTTACAAAGCCCACGGGTTAACTGGATGGACTATGACAAGGAATTCCTGAATAAGAATTGAAGAAGGTAGTCTATAAAGAGTGTTGACCAAGAAATTAATGAAGGGCGTGGAATGAAATCAAATTTAAGGAACATCTACAAGAAATAAAGATTTATAAATATATATAAAAGACGACGTATACAAAAGATGGAAACGTGATATAGAAAGATATATTATAATAGAAAATAATCAGTATTAAGATACACATCATTCAGGAGGAAACTGCATACATGGAAATGAATAAGGTAAACAAGAAGGAGGAAAAGAACCGTGAGTGACAGAGAAACACAAAAACACAAATCAACAAAATATAATTATAAAACACAACTAAAACACACACACACACACACACACACACACACACACACACACAACACACACACACACACACACACACACACACACCGCACACAAACACACACACACACACACACACACACACACACAACACACACACACACACACACACACACACACACACACACACACACACACACACTTACACACACAAACACACACACACACATACACACCACACACACACACACACACACACACACACACACACACACACACACACACACACACACAATTCACAAACGCACACTCACACACACACACACACACACACACACACACACACACACACACACACACACACACACACACACACACACACACACACACACACACACACACACACACACACACACACACACACACACACACACACACACACTAACACACACCCTCATGAAACAAAGGAACACCCGATGATCAAAAACACACAAAAACGAGAACAAAAGTCTCATTACAGCAAAACAAACACCATAAAAAAAAGACCACAACAACAACAAAACAACAGGGATATATGAGAAAGGTGAGACAGCGATACAGGTGAATATATGAGGGGAGAAAAAAATGGAAACAAAACTAAAACACATCCAGAAATAAAGATAGATAGCTATTGGTTAATTAATAAATAATTAATTAATCATGGGGAACACTCGTTGGAAGGAGCGCCGAATCGCCAATCCTGAAGAGGATCCTACCATCCTACACCGACCTGTATAGTCTACTACTCTTAAAAGTTCAAATATGGGGGACCAATAATGGCCCAGATCTAACTCCAAGCTGTACAACTCTTAAAAGTTCCAAGATGAATGACCAACCATGGTCCAGATCTAACTCCAAGCTCTATTACCCGTAAAAGTTCCAAGATGATTGACCAACCATATCTAAGGATCTTACTCCAAGCTGTTCTACCCTTAAAAGTTGCAAGATAATGACGGACCAAATATGGACCAGATTCCAATATGATGCACCTATCAATGACCAGATCCAACTCCCACATATTTGTTTTATACTGGAGGATAATAATTTTTATCCCTGAAACTGCGGGAGCAAATCAATTTTTAGTGCCACCAGTGCGGGAATGTGAGAAAAACAGTGATCATTACAGAATTGGATGCAAATCACATCAACATCAAGGTTGTAGAAATTTGCATCCGGCATTATATCTAATTTTAACCCAAACGTATTGGGTTGAGGTATGGTGTGGTTGGGAGTTGAATAGCTGGGGCGAAGGGTAGCAAGTCGCTTGCGAGAGACGGTTGAGGTGAATTCAAGGGTGCCACACATTGGGATTTTGTCCCAAGATTTAGACGGGATTATTCATGTATTTATGCAGTCGTTTATCTGAAGGTAAGCATAGGTTCCGTTGTACCGTACCTTGATATAAACCACTGAATAAATACTTGAATAATCCCTTCAAAAGTCCCAAGATAGACACAAAATATCCCAACGCCAAGACCTACATCCCCCGATCTTTTGGCAAATAACCAAGGATTGGTAAATATCTGCGTACATCGTAATGAGGCAGATGGTGGTGTGTGTTATCGAGAGCTGACATCAAGGCGTATATGTGACACAATAAGTAGACTTTTACAAAAGTCGGCCTGGTTTTTGTATGCAATTGAAAACTGCGGTTTCGGTTTCGCAGTAGCTCAGCAGAGCCTTCAGGAAGGCTTGCCACAGCCCACGGGTTAACTGGATGGACTATGACAAGGAATTCCTGAATAAGAATTGAAGAAGGTAGTCTATAAAGAGTGTTGACCAAAGAAATTAATGAAGGGCGTGGAATGAAATCAAATTTAAGGAACATCTATAAGAAATAAAGATTATAAATATATATAAAAGACGACGTATACAAAAGATGGAAACGTGATATAGAAAGATATATTATAATAGAAAATAATCAGTATTAAGATACACATCATTCAGGAGGAAACTGCATACATGGAAATGAATAAGGTAAACAAGAAAGAGGAAAAGAACCATGAGTGACAGAGAAACACAAAAACACAAATCAACAAAATTTAATTATAAAACACAACTAAAACACACACACCCACCCACACACAAACACACACACACAGACACACACACAAACACATACACAAACACACACATCGCACACAGCACACACACACACACCACACACACACACACACACGTACACGCACACACACACACACACACTTACACACACAAACACACACACACACATAAACACACCACACACACACACACACACACACACACACACACACACACACACACACACAACTCACACACACACACACCACAACACACACACACACACACACACACACACACACACACACACACACACACACACACACCACACACACACACAACACCACACACACCCACACACACAAACACACACACACACACACACACACAACTCACACACACACACACACTAACACACACCCTCATGAAACAAAGGAACACCCGAGATCAAAAACACACAAAAAACGAGAACAAAAGTCTCATTACAGCAAAACAAACACATAAAAAAAAGACCACAACAACAAACAAAACAACAGGGATATATGAGAAAGGTGAGACAGCGATACAGGTGAATATATGAGGGGAGAAAAAAATGGAAACAAAACTAAAACACATCCAGAAATAAAGATAGATAGCTAATGGTTAATTAATAAATAATTAATTAATCATGGGGAACACTCGTTGGAGGGAGCGCCGCATCGCCAATCCTGAAAAGCATCCTACCATCCTACTCCGACCTGTATAGTCTACTACTCTTAAAAGTTTCAAATATGGGGGACCAATAATGGCCCAGATCTAACTCCAAGCTGTTACAACTCTTAAAAGTTCCAAGATGAATGACCAAACCATGGTCCAGATCTAACTCCAAGCTCTATTACCCGTAAAAGTTCCAAGATGATTGGACCAACCACATCTAAGGATCTTACTCCAAGCTGCTCTACCCTTAAAAGTTGCAAGATAATGACGGACCAAATATGGACCAGATTCCAATATGATGCACCTACAATGACCAGATCCAACTCCCACATATTGTTTTATACTGGATGATAATAAATCTTATCCCTGAAACTGCGGGAGCAAATCAATTTTTAGTGCCACCAAGTGCGGGAATGTGAGAAAACAGTGATCATACAGAATTGGATGCAAATCACATCAACATCAAGGTTGTAGAAATCTGCATCCGGCATTATATCTAATTTTAACCCAAACGTATTGGGTTGAGGTATGGTTGTGGTTGGGAGTTGAAATAGCTGGGGCGAAGGGCAGCAAGTCGCTTGCGTGAGACGGTGAGGTGAATCAAGGGTGCCACACATTGGGATTTGTCCCAAGATTTAGACGGGATTATTCATGTATTTATGCAGTCGTTTATATGAAGGTAAGCATAGGTTCCGTTGTACCGTACCTTGATATAAACCACTGAATAAATACTTGAATAATCCCTTCAAAAGTCCCAAGATAGACACAAAATATCCCAACGCCAAGACCTACATCCCAAGATCTTTTGGCAAATAACCAAGGATTGGTAAATATCTGCGTACATCGTAATGAGGTAGATGGTGGTGTGTGTTATCGAGAGCTGACATCAAGGCGTATATGTGACACAATAAGTAGACTTTTACGAATGTCGGCCTGGTTTTTGTATGCAATTGAAAACTGCGGTTTCGGTTTCGCAGTAGCTCAGCAGCGCCTTCAGGAAGGCTTGTCACAGCCCACGGGTTAACTGGATTGACTATGACAAGGAATTCCTGAATAAGAATTGAAGAAGGTAGTCTATAAAGAGTGTTGACCAAGAAATTAATGAAGGGCGTGGAATGAAATCAAATTTAAGAAACATCTACAAGAAATAAAGATTTATAAATATATATAAAAGACGACGTATACAAAAGATGGAAACGTGATATAGAAAGATATATTATAATAGAAAATAATCAGTATTAAGATACACATCATTCAAGAGGAAACTGCATACATGGAAATGAATAAGGTAAACAAGAAGGAGGAAAAGAACCATGAGTGACAGAGAAACACAAAAACACAAATCAACAAAATATAATTATAAAACACAACTAAAACACACACACCCACCCACACACAAACACACACAAACAGACACACACACAAACACCTACACAAACACACACATCGTACACAACACACACACACACACACACACACACACACACACACGTACACGCACACACACACACACACACTTACACACACAAACACACACACACACATACACACACCATACACACACACACACACACACACACACACACACACACACACACACACACACAACCACACACACACACTCACACACACACACACACACACACACACACACACACACAACACACACACACACACACACACACACACACACACACACACACACACACACACACACACACACACACACACACACACACACACAACACACTAAAACACACACCCTCATGAAACAAAGGAACACCCGATGATCAAAAACACACAAAAACGAGAACAAAAGTCTCATTACAGCAAAACAAACACCATAAAAAAAAGACCACAACAACAACAAAACAACAGGGATATATGAGAAAGGTGAGACAGCGATACAGGTGAATATATGAGGGGAGAAAAAAATGGAAACAAAACTAAAACACATCCAGAAATAAAGATAGATAGCTAATGGTTAATTAATAAATAATTAATTAATCATGGGGAACACTCGTTGGAGGGAGCGCCGCATCGCCAATCCTGAAGAGCATCCTACCATCCTACTCCGACCTGTATAGTCTACTATCTTAAAAGATTTAAATATGGGGGACCAATAATGGCCCAGATCTAACTCCAAGCTGTACAACTCTTAAAAGTTCCAAGATGAATGACCAACCATGGTCCAGATCTAACTCCAAGCTCTATTACCCGTAAAAGTTCCAAGATGATTGACCAACCACATCTAAGGATCTTACTCCAAGCTCGCTTTTACCCTTAAAAGTTGCAAGATAATGACGGACCAAATATGGACCAGATTCCAATATGATGCACCTATCAATGACCAGATCCAACTCCCACATATTTGTTTTATACTGGAGGATAATAATTCTTATCCCTGAAACTGCGGGAGCAAATCAATTTTAGTGCCACCAGTGCGGGAAGTGAGAAAAACGATGATCATTACAGAATTGGATGCAAATCACATCAACATCAAGGTTGTAGAAATCTGCATCCGGCATTATATCTAATTTTAACCCAAACGTATTGGGTTGAGGTATGGTTGTGGTTGGGAGTTGAAATAGCTGGGGCGAAGGCAGCAAGTCGCTTGCGAGAGACGGTTGAGGTGAATTCAAGGGTGCCACACATTGGGATTTGTCCCAAGATTTAGACGGGATTATTCATGTATTTATGCAGTCGTTTATCTGAAGGTAAGCATAGGTTCCGTGTTACCGTACCTTGATATAAACCACTGAATAAATACTTGAATAATTCCTTCAAAAGTCCCAAGATAGACACAAATATCCAACGCCAAGACCTACATCCAAGATCTTTTGGCAAATAACCAAGGATTGGTAAATATCTGCGTAATCGTAATGAGGCAGATGGTGGTGTGTGTTATCGAGAGCTGACATCAAGGCGTATATGTGACACAATAAGTAGACTTTACGAATGTCGGCCTGGTTTTGTAGCAATTGAAAAGCGGTTTCGTTTCGCAGTAGCTCAAGCGAGAGTTAAGGCTTGACGATTCGNTGAATTGATAAATTATATGAAGCGTGGAATGAAATCAAATTTAAGGAACATCTATAAGAAATAAAGATTTATAAATATATATAAAAGACGACGTATACAAAAGATGGAAACGTGATATAGAAAGATATATTATAATAGAAAATAATCAGTATTAAGATACACATCATTCAGGAGGAAACTGCATACATGGAAATGAATAAGGTAAACAAGAAAGAGGAAAAGAACCATGAGTGACAGAGAAACACAAAAACACAAATCAACAAAATTTAATTATAAAACACAACTAAAACACACACACCCACCCACACACAAACACACACACACAGACACACACACAAACACATACACAAACACACACATCGCACACAGCACACACACACACACACACACACACACACACACACACACACGTACACGCACACACACACACACACACTTACACACACAAACACACACACACACATAAACACACCACACACACACACACACACACACACACACACACACACACACCAACTCACACACACACACACACACACACACACACACACACACACACACACACACACACACACACACACACACACACACACACACACACACACACACACACACACACACACACACACACACACACACACACACACACACACACACACTAACACACACCCTCATGAAACAAAGGAACACCCGATGATCAAAAACACACAAAAACGAGAACAAAAGTCTCATTACAGCAAAACAAACACCATAAAAAAAAGACCACAACAACAACAAAACAACAGGGATATATGAGAAAGGTGAGACAGCGATACAGGTGAATATATGAGGGGAGAAAAAAATGGAAACAAAACTAAAACACATCCAGAAATAAAGATAGATAGCTAATGGTTAATTAATAAATAATTAATTAATCATGGGGAACACTCGTTGGAGGGAGCGCCGCATCGCCAATCCTGAAAAGCATCCTACCATCCTACTCCGACCTGTATAGTCTACTACTCTTAAAAGTTCAAATATGGGGGACCAATAATGGCCCAGATCTAACTCCAAGCTGTACAACTCTTAAAAGTTCCAAGATGAATGACCAACCATGGTCCAGATCTAACTCCAAGCTCTATTACCCGTAAAAGTTCCAAGATGATTGACCAACCACATCTAAGGATCTTACTCCAAGCTGCTCTACCCTTAAAAGTTGCAAGATAATGACGGACCAAATATGGACCAGATTCCAATATGATGCACCTATCAATGACCAGATCCAACTCCCACATATTTGTTTTATACTGGATGATAATAAATCTTATCCCTGAAACTGCGGGAGCAAATCAATTTTTAGTGCCACCAGTGCGGGAATGTGAGAAAAACAGTGATCATTACAGAATTGGATGCAAATCACATCAACATCAAGGTTGTAGAAATCTGCATCCGGCATTATATCTAATTTTAACCAAAACGTATTGGGTTGAGGTATGGTTGTGGTTGGGAGTTGAAATAGCTGGGGCGAAGGGCAGCAAGTCGCTTGCGTGAGACGGTTGAGGTGAATTCAAGGGTGCCACACATTGGGATTTTGTCCCAAGATTTAGACGGGATTATTCATGTATTTATGCAGTCGTTTATATGAAGGTAAGCATAGGTTCCGTTGTACCGTACCTTGATATAAACCACTGAATAAATACTTGAATAATCCCTTCAAAAGTCCCAAGATAGACACAAAATATCCCAACGCCAAGACCTACATCCCAAGATCTTTTGGCAAATAACCAAGGATTGGTAAATATCTGCGTACATCGTAATGAGGTAGATGGTGGTGTGTGTTATCGAGAGCTGACATCAAGGCGTATATGTGACACAATAAGTAGACTTTTACGAATGTCGGCCTGGTTTTTGTATGCAATTGAAAACTGCGGTTTCGGTTTCGCAGTAGCTCAGCAGCGCCTTCAGGAAGGCTTGTCACAGCCCACGGGTTAACTGGATTGACTATGACAAGGAATTCCTGAATAAGAATTGAAGAAGGTAGTCTATAAAGAGTGTTGACCAAGAAATTAATGAAGGGCGTGGAATGAAATCAAATTTAAGAAACATCTACAAGAAATAAAGATTATAAATATATTAAAAGACGACGTATACAAAAGATGGAAACGTGATATAGAAAGATATATTATAATAGAAAAATAATCAGTATTAAGATACACATCATTAAAGAGGAAACTGATACATGGAAATTGAATAAGGTAAAACAAGAAGGAGGAAAAGAACCATGAGTGACAGAGAAACACAAAAACACAAATCAACAAAATATAATTATAAAACACAACTAAAACACACACACCCACCCACACACAAACACACACAAACAGACACACACACAAACACCTACACAAACACACACATCGTACACAACACACACACACACACACACACACACACACACACGTACACGCACACACACACCACAACACTTACCACACAACACACACACACACATACAAACACCATACACAACACACACACACACAACACACACACACACACACACACACAACTCACACACACACACTCACACACACACACACACCAAACACACACACACACACAACACACAACACACACACACACACACAACACACAACAACACACACACACACACACACACACACACACACACACACACACACACACACACACACACACACTAACACACACCCTCATGAAACAAAGGAACACCGATGATCAAAAACACAAAAACGAGAACAAAAGTCTCATTACAGCAAAACAACACCATAAAAAAAAAACCACAACAACAACAAAACAACAGGGATATATAGAAGGTAGACAGCGATACAGGTGAATATATGAGGGGAGAAAAAATGGAAACAAACTAAAACACATCCAGAAATAAAGATAATAGCTAATGGTTAATTAATAAATAATTAATTAACATGGGAAAACACTCGTTGGAGGGAGCGCCGCATCGCCAATCCTGAAGAGCATCCTACCATCCTACTCCGACCTGTATAGTCTACTATTCTTAAAAGATCAAATATGGGGGACCAATAATGGCCCAGATCTAACTCCAAGCTGTACAACTCTTAAAAGTTCCAAGATGAATGCCCAAACCATGGTCCAGATCTAACTCCAAGCTCTATTACCCGAAAAGTTCAAGATGATTGCCCAAAACCACATCTAAGGATCTTACTCCAAGCTGCTCTACCCTTAAAAGTGCAAGATAATGACGGACCAAATATGGACCAGATTCCAATATGATGCACCTATCAATGACCAGATCCAACTCCCACATATTTGTTTTATACTGGAGGATAATAATTCTTATCCTGAAACTGCGGGAGCAAATCAATTTTTAGTGCCCCCAGTGCGGGAATGTGAGAAAAACGATGATCATTACAGAATTGGATGCAAATCACTCAACATCAGGTTGTAGAAATCTGCATCCGGCATTATATCTAATTTTAACCCAAACGTATGGGTTGAGGTATGGTGTGGTTGGGAGTTGAAATAGCTGGGGCGAAGGGAGCAAGTCGCTTGCGAGAGCGGTTGAGGTGAATTCAAGGGTGCCACACATTGGGATTTTGTCCCAAGATTTAGACGGGATTATCATGTATTTATGCAGTCGTTTATCTGAAGGTAAGCATAGGTTCCGTTGTACGTACCTTGATATAAACCACTGATAAATACTTGAATAATTCCTTCAAAAGTCCCAAGATAGACACAAAATATCCAACGCCAAGACCTACATCCCAAGATCTTTTGGCAAATAACCAAGGATTGGTAAATATCTGCGTACATCGTAATGAGGCAGATGGTGGTGTGTGTTATCGAGAGCTGACATCAAGGCGTATATGGACACAATAAGTAGACTTTTACGAATGTCGGCCTGGTTTTTGTATGCAATTGAAAACTGCGGTTTCGGTTTCGCAGTAGCTCAGCAGAGCCTCTAGAAGGCTTGCACAGCCCACGGTTAACTGGATGGACTATGACAAGGAATTCCTGAATAAGAATTGAAGAAGGTAGTCTTAAAGAGTGTTGCCCAAGAAATTAATGAAGGCGTGGAATGAAATCAAATTTAAGGAACATATACAAGAAATAAGATTTATAAATATATATAAAGACGACGTATACAAAGATGGAAACGTTGATTAGAAAGATATATATAATAGAAAATAATAGTTTTAAGATACACATCATTCAGGAGGAACTGCATACATGGAAATGAATAAGGTAAGCAAGAAGGAGGAAAAGACCATGAGTGACAGAGAAACACAAAAACACATATCAACAAATATAATTATAAAACACAACTAAACACACACACCCACCCACACACAAATACCACACACAGACACACACACAAACACATACACAAAAACACACATCGCACACAA
>JACEEZ010024054.1:35045-37712 GCA_016584305.1 Chionoecetes opilio
ATGATGCCCCACCATGGTCCCAGATCTAACTCCAACAGCTCTATTACCCGTAAAGTTTCCAAGACTGATTTGCAACCACATCTAAGGATCTTAACTTCCCAAGCTTTGTTCTACCCTTTAAAAGTTGCAAGATAATGGACGGACCAATATGACCCAGATGTTTTCCAATATGATGCCTATCAATGACCGATCCAACTCCCACATATTTGTTTTTATACTGGGGGAGAAATATGTTTATCCCTGAAAACTGCGGGAAGAAATCATTTTTAAGGTGCCGACCAGTGCGGAATGGTGAGGAAAAACAATGATCTTACATAATTGGGAAATGCAAATCACATCAACATCAGTTTTGTAGAAATTTGCATCCGGCATTATAATCTATTTTAACCCAAACGTATTGGTTGAAGGGATGGTTTTTGGGTTGGGAATTGAAATAGCTGGGGCGAAGGGTAAGCAAGTCGCTTTTGCGGATAGACGGTTGAGGTGAATTCACAGTGTTGCCACACCTTGGAATTTTTGATCCCAGATTTAAACGGGATTATCATGTATTTTATGCATCCGTTTATCTGAAGGTAATCATAAGGGTTTCCGGTGTACCGTCCCTTGATATAACCCACTGAATTAAATATTAATAATCCCTTTTCAAAGTCCAAGATGACACAAAAGTATCCAACGCCAAGAACCTACATCCCCAGATCCTTTTGGCAAATAAACCAAGGATTGTTAAATATTGCGTACAATCGTAAATGGAGGCAGAATGGTTGTGTGTGTTTATCGAGAGCTGACATCAAGGCTTATATGTGGACCACAATAACGTAGACTTTTTACCGAATTGTCGCCTGGTATTTGTATGCAATTGAAAAACTGACTGCGGTTTCGTTTCGCCAGTAGCTCCAGCAGAGCCTTCCAGGAAGGCTTTGCACACAGCCCACGGGTTTAACCTGGATGTACTATGACAAGGTATTCCTGAATAAGAATTGAAGAAGGTAGTCTATAAAGAGTGTTGACCAAGAAATTAATGAAGGGCGTGGAATGAAATCAAATTTAAGGAACATCTACAAGAAATAAAGATTTATAAATATATATAAAAGACAACGCATACAAAAGATGGAAACGTGATATAGAAAGATATATTATAATAAAAAATAATCAGTATTAAGATACACATCATTCAGGAGGAAACTGCATACATGGAAATGAATAAGGTAAACAGGAAGGAGGAAAAGAACCGTGAGTGACAGAGAAACACAAAAACACAACTCAACAAAATATAATTATAAAACACAACTAAAACACACACACCCACCCACACACAAACACACACACACAGACACACACACAAACACATACACAAACACACACATCGCACACAACACACACACACACACACACACACACACACACACACACACACGTACACGCACACACACACACACACACTTACACACACAAACACACACACACACATACACACACACACACACACACACACACACACACACACACACACACACACACACACACACACACAACTCACACACACACACACTCACACACACACACACACACACAACACACACACACACCCACACACACACACACACACACACACACACACACACACACACACACACACCACACACACACACACACACACACACACACACACACACACACCACACACTAACACACACCCTCATGAAACAAAGGAACACCCGATGATCAAAAACACACAAAACGAGAACAAAAGTCTCATTACAGCAAACAAACACCATAAAAAAAAGACCACAACAACAACAAAACAACAGGGATATATGAGAAAGGTGAGACAGCGATACAGGTGAATATATGAGGGGAGAAAAAATGGAAACAAAACTAAAACACATCCAGAATAAAGATAGATAGCTAATTGGTTAATTAATAAATAATTAATTAATCATGGGGAACACTCGTTGGAAGGAGCGCCGAATCGCCAATCCTGAAGAGCATCCTACCATCCTACTCCGACCTGTATAGTCTACTACTCTTAAAAGTTCAAATATGGGGGACCAATAATGGCCCAGATCTAACTCCAAGCTGTACAACTCTTAAAAGTTCCAAGATGAATGACCAACCATGGTCCAGATCTAACTCCAAGCTCTATTACCCGTAAAAGTTCCAAGATGATTGACCAACCACATCTAAGGATCTTACTCCAAGCTGTTCTACCCTTAAAAGTTGCAAGATAATGACGGACCAAATATGGACCAGATTCCAATATGATGCACCTATCAATGACCAGATCCAACTCCCCACATATTTGTTTTTATACTGGAGGATAATAATTTTATCCTGAAACTGCGGGAGCAAATCAATTTTTAGTGCCACCAGTGCGGGAATGTGAGAAAAACAGTGATCATTACAGAATTGGATGCAAATCACATCAACATCAAGGTTGTAGAAATTTGCATCCGGCATTATATCTAATTTTAACCAAAACGTATTTGGTTGAGGTATGGTTGTGGTTGGGAGTTGAAATAGCTGGGCGAAGGGTAGCAAGTCGCTTGCGAGAGACGGTTGAGGTGAATTCAGGTGCCACACATTGGGATTTTGTCCCAAGATTTAGACGGATTATTCATGTATTTATGCAGTCGTTTTATAAGTAGCATAGGGTTCCCTTGTACCGTA
>JACEEZ010024054.1:39052-49052 GCA_016584305.1 Chionoecetes opilio
TTACTCCAAGCTCTCTACCCTAAAAGTTGCAAGATAATGACGGACCAAATATGACCAGATTCCATATGATGCACCAATCAATGACCAGATCCAACTCCCACATATTTGTTTTATACTGGAGGATAATAATTTTATCCCTGAAACTGCGGGAGCAAATCAATTTTTAGTGCCACCAGTGCGGGAATGTGAGAAAAACGATGATCATTACAGAATTGGATGCAAATCACATCAACATCAAGGTTGTAGAAATTTGCATCCGGCATTATATCTAATTTTAACCCAAACGTATTGGGTTGAGGTATGGTTGTGGTTGGGAGTTGAAATAGCTGGGGCGAAGGGTAGCAAGTCGCTTGCGAGAGACGGTTGAGGTGAATTCAAGGGTGCCACACATTGGGATTTTGTCCCAAGATTTAGACGGGATTATTCATGTATTTATGCAGTCGTTTATCTGAAGGTAAGCATAGGTTCCGTTGTACCGTACCTTGATATAAACCACTGAATAAATACTTGAATAATCCCTTCAAAAGTCCCAAGATAGACACAAAATATCCCAACGCCAAGACCTACATCCCAAGATCTTTTGGCAAATAACCAAGGATTGGTAAATATCTGGGTACATCGTAATGAGGCAGATGGTGGTGTGTGTTATCGAGAGCTGACATCAAGGCGTATATGTGACACAATAAGTAGACTTTTACGAATGTCGGCATGGTTTTTGTATGCAATTGAAAACTGCGGTTTCGGTTTCGCAGTAGCTCAGCAGAGCCTTCAGGAAGGCTTGCCACAGCCCACGGGTTAACTGGATGGACTATGACAAGGAATTCCTGAATAAGAATTTAGGAAGGTAGTCTATAAAGAGTGTTGACCAAGAAATTAATGAAGGGCGTGGAATGAAATCAAATTTAAGGAACATCTACAAGAAATAAAGATTTATAAATATATATAAAAGACGACGTATACAAAAGATGGAAACGTGATATAGAAAGATATATTATAATAGAAAATAATCAGTATTAACATACACATCATTCAGGAGGAAACTGCATACATGGAAATGAATAAGGTAAACAAGAAGGAGGAAAAGAACCGTGAGTGACAGAGAAACACAAAAACACAAATCAACAAAATATAATTATAAAACACAACTAAAACACACACACCCACCCACACACAAACACACACACACAGACACACACACACACACACACACACACACACACACACACACACACGTACGCGCACACACACACACACACACTTACACACACAAACACACACACACACCATACACACCCACACACACACACACACACACACACACACACACACACACACACACACACACACACACACACACACACACACACACACACACACACACACACACACACACACACACACACACACACACACACACACACACACACACACACACACACACACACACACACACACACACACACAACTCACACACACACACACACACACAACACACACACACACACACTAACACACACCCTCATGAAACACAAGGAACACCCGATGATCAAAAACACACAAAAACGAGAACAAAGTCTCATTACAGCAAAACAAACCCATAAAAAAAAGACCACAACAACAACAAAACAACAGGGATATATGAGAAAGGTGAGACAGCGATACAGGTGAATATATGAGGGGAGAAAAAATGGAAACAAAACTAAAACACATCCAGAAATAAAGATAGATAGCTAATGGTTAATTAATAAATAATTAATTAATCATGGGAACACTCGTTGGAGGGAGCGCCGCATCGCCAATCCTGAAGAGCATCCTACCATCTACTCCGACCTGTATAGTCTACTACTCTTAAAAGTTCAAATATGGGGGACCAATAATGGCCCAGATCTAACTCCAAGCTGTACAACTCTTAAAAGTTCCAAGATGAATGACCAACCATGGTCCAGATCTAACTCCAAGCTCTATTACCCGTAAAAGTTCCAAGATGATTGACCAACCACATCTAAGGATCTTACTCCAAGCTGCTCTACCCTTAAAAGTTGCAAGATAATGACGGACCAAATATGGACCAGATTCCAATATGATGCACCTATCAATGACCAGATCCAACTCCCACATATTTGTTTTATACTGGAGGATAATAATTCTTATCCCTGAAACTGCGGGAGCAAATCAATTTTTAGTGCCACCAGTGCGGGAATGTGAGAAAAACGATGATCATTACAGAATTGGATGCAAATCACATCAACATCAAGGTTGTAGAAATCTGCATCCGGCATTATATCTAATTTTAACCCAAACGTATTGGGTTGAGGAATGGTTGTGGTTGGGAGTTGAAATAGCTGGGGCGAAGGGCAGCAAGTCGCTTGCGAGAGACGGTTGAGGTGAATTCAAGGGTGCCACACATTGGGATCTTTTCCCAAGATTTAGACGGGATTATTCATGTATTTATGCAGTCGTTTATCTGAAGGTAAGCATAGGTTCCGTTGTACCGTACCTTGATATAAACCACTGAATAAATACTTGAATAATCCCTTCAAAAGTCCCAAGATAGACACAAAATATCCCAACGCCAAGACCTACATCCCAAGATCTTTTGGCAATTAACCAAGGATTGGTAAATATCTGCGTACATCGTAATGAGGCAGATGGTGGTGTGTGTTATCGAGAGCTGACATCAAGGCGTATATGTGACACAATAAGTAGACTTTTACGAATGTCGGCCTGGTTTTTGTATGCAATTGAAAACTGCGGTTTCGGTTTCGCAGTAGCTCAGCAGAGCCTTCAGGAAGGCTTGCCACAGCCCACGGGTTATCTGGATGGACTATGACAAGGAATTCCTGAATAAGAATTGAAGAAGGTAGTCTATAAAGAGTGTTGACCAAGAAATTAATGAAGGGCGTGGAATGAAATCAAATTTAAGGAACATCTACAAAAATAACGATTTTAGAAATATATTATACAAGACGACGTAGACAAAATATGGAAACGTGATATAGAAAAGATATATTATAATAAAAAATAATCAGTATTAAGATACACATCATTCAGGAGGAAAAACTGCGTACATGGAAATGAATAAGGCAAACATAGGATGAAATGAACCATGAGTGACAGAGAAAACACAAAAACAAACACAACAAAATATATTATAAAACACCAACTAAAACACAACACCCCACCCACACACAACCCACGACCACAGACCACACAGCAAACACATACACAACACACACATCGCACAACAACACACACATCACACAACACAGCACCCGCCACATACACAACACACCACACACGTACACACACACACACACACACACTACCACACAAAACACACCACACACATACACACACCACACAACACACCCACACAAACCCACAACACACACACCACACCACACACACACACACCACACAACTCACAACACACACCTCACACACACACACACACACCACCACCACACCACACACACACACGACACACACACATCACACACCACCACCACCACACCCACACACAGCACACCCACACACACACACACACAACACACACACAACACACACCACACACACACACACACTAACACACACCCTCATGAACAAAGGAACACCCGATGTCAAAACAACCACACAAAACGAGAACAAAAGTCTCATTAACGCAAAATAAACACCATAAAAAAAGACCACAACAACACAAAACAACAGGATTATGATAAAGGTGAGACCGCGATAGCAGGTGAATATAGAGGGGAGAAAAAATGGAAACACACTAAAACCATCCAGAAATAAGATAGATAGCTATTGGTTATTAATAATAATTAATTAATCATGGGGAACACTCGTTTTTTGGAAGGAGCGCGCCGAATCGCCATCCTGAAAGAGCATCCTACCCATCCTACTCCCGACCTGTAGAGTCTACCTACTCTAAAAGTTCAAATATGGTGGACCATATGGCCCAGATCTAACTCCACCTCCAGCTTGTACAACTCTTAAAAGTTCCAAGATGAATGACCAACCATGGTCCAATCTAACTCCAAGCTCTATTACCGCGTAAAAGTTCCAAGATGATTGACCAACCACATCTAAGGATCTTACTCCAAGCTGTTCTTACCCTTAAAAGTTTGCAAGGTAATGACGGACCAATATGACCAGATTCCAATATGATGCACCTAACCATGACCAGATCCAACTCCCCATATTTGTTTTATAACTGGAGGATAATATTCTTATCCCTGAAACTGCGGGAGCAAATCAATTTTAGTGCCACCAGTTCAGGAATGTGAGAAAAACGATGATCTTACAGAATTTGGATCAAATCACAATCAAATCACGGTTGTAGAGATCTGCATTCGACATTATTCTGCTAATTTTAAACCCAAACGTATTGGGTTTGAGGTCTGGGTTTGTGGTTTGGCGGGTTGAATAAGCTGTGGCCGAAGGGCACAAGTTCGCTTGTCGAGAGACGGTTGAGGTGAATTCAAGGGTGCCACACATTGGGATTTTGTCCCAAGATTTTAGACGTGGATTATTCATGTATTTATGCAGTCCGTTAATTCTGAAGGTAATCTAGGGTTCCGTTGTACCTACCTGATATAAAACCACTGAATACATACTTGAATAATCCTTCAAAAGTCCCAAGATTAGACACAAATATTCCAACGCCAAGACCTACAGTCCCAAGAGTCTTTTGGCAAATAACCAAGGATTGGTAAATATTCTGCGTACATCGTAATGAGCAGATGGTGGTTGTGTGTTATCGAGAGCTGACATCAAGGCGTATCTGTGACACAATAAGTAGACTTTTAAACGAATGTCGGCCTGGTTTTGTATGCAATTGAAAACTGCGGTTTCGGTTTCGCATAGCTCAGCCAGAGCCTTCAGAAAGGCTTGCCACAGCCCACGGGTTAACTGGATGGACTATGGACACGGCATTCCTGGACTAAGAATTGCAGAGGTAGTCTATAAGATGTTGAACCAAGAAATTAATGAAGGGCGGTGGAGAAATGAAATCTAATTTAAAGGAACATTTACAAGAAATAATATTTTATAAATTATATAGAAGACAGACGTATACAAAAGATGGCACGTTATATAGAAAGATTATATGATAATAAAATAATCATTATTAAGATACCATCATTCAGGAGAAACGCATACATGGAAATGAATCAGGTAACAGAAGGAGGACAAGACCATGATGACAGAGAAACACAAAACACAAATCACAAAATATATTATAAAACACAACTAAAACCACACAACCCACCCACACACAAACACACACACACAACACACTACAAACACATACCCAAAACACCACCTCGCACACACACACACTACACACCACACACACAAACACACACACACACACACGTAACACCACACACAACGACACACCTTACAACACACAAACACAATACACACCTACACACACCACACACAACACACACACACACACAACACACACACAACACACCACACCACACACACACACTACCACACCACCACTCCCACACACACACTCAGCACACACGCAACACACAACACACAAACACACACCACACTACACACACACACCACACACACACACCAACACACGGCAACACACACACACACACACACACACACACCACACACACACACACACCACACCACCACACACACTCACAACACACACACACCCACACTAACACACACCCTCATGAAACAAAAGGAACCCCCGATATCAAAAACACCCAAAAACGAGAACAAAAAGGCTCATAACAGGCTAAAACAAACACCATAAAAAAAAAGACCACAACAACAACAAAACACCGGATATATAAGAAAGGTGAGACAGCGATACGGTGGAATAGATAGGGAGACAAAAATGGAAACAAAACTAAAACACATCCAGAAATAAGATAGATAGCTATGGTTTACTTAATAAATAATTAATTAATCATGGGGAACAATCGTTGGAGGTGAGCCCCCTACGCCATCCTGAAGAGTCTCCTAACCATCCTACTCGCCCTTTATAGTCTCTAACTCTTAAAAGTTCAAAATATGGGGGACAATAATGGCCCAGATCTACTCCAAGCTGTACACTCCTAAGTTCCAAATGAATGACCAACCATGGTCCAGATCTAACTCAAGCTCTATTACCCTTAAAAGGTTCCAAGATGATTGAATCACCCACATCTACGGATCTTACGCCAAGCTGCTCTACCCTTAAAAGTTGCAAGATAATGACGGACCAAATATGGACCAGATTCCAATATGATGCAACCTTACAATGACCAGAATCCAACTCCCACATTTTGTTTTTATACTGGAGGATAATATTCTTATCCCTGAAACTGCGGGAGCAAATCAATTTTTTAGTGCCACCCCAGTGCGGGAAATGGGAGGAAAAAACATGATCATTAACGAGACATTGGATCAAATCACTCACATCAAGGTTGTAAAAGTCTGCATCCGGCATTATATCTAATTTTAAACCCAAACGATTGGGTTGAGGTATGGTTGTGGGTGGAGTTGAAATAGCTGGGCGAAGGGCATCAAGTCGCTTGCGGTGCGACGGATTGAGGTGAATTCAAGGGTGCCACACATTGGGATTTTGGTCCCGAGATTTAGACGGATTATTCAATGTATTTATGCAGTCGTTTTATCTGAAGGTTACGCATAGGTTCACGTTGTACCGTAACTTGATTATAAACCACTGTAAATACGTGAATTATCCCTTCAAAAGTGCCCAAGATAGACCAAAATATCCCAACGCCAAGACCTACATCTCAAGATCTTGTGGCAAATAACCAAGGATTTGGTAAATATCTGCGTACATCGTAATGAGGTAGCTGGTGTGTGGTTATCGGAGCTGACATCAAGGCGTATATGTGACACAATAAGTAGACTTTTTTACGAATGTCGGCTGGTTTTTGTATGCAATTGAAAACTGCGGTTTTCGGTTTCGCATAGCTCAGGCAGAGCCTACAGTAAGGCTTGCCACATCCCACGGGTTAACTGATGGACTATGACAAGGATTCCTGAATAAAATGGGAGAAGGTAGTCCTATAAAGGTGTTGACCAAGAAATTTGAAGGGCGTGGAATGAAATCAAATTTAAGGAACATCTACAATAAAATACAGATTTATAATATTATATAAAATACGACGTAATACAAAGATCAAACGTGATATAGAAAGATATATTATAATAGAAAATAATCATATTAATATACACATCATTCAGGAGGAAACGCATACATGGGAAATGAATAAGGTAAACAAGAAGGAGGAAAAAGAACCATGAGTGGACAGAAAACACAAAAAAACACAATCAACAAATATAATTATAAAACACAACTAAAACACACACACAGCCAACCCACACACAAACAAACACACACAGACCACACAAAACACATACCAAACACACACAGCATCGCACACAACAACACGACACCACACACACACACACTCACACACACACACACACACCACACACACACACACACAACACACACACACCACACACACACCACACACACACACACACACACACACACACACACACACACCACACACACCACACAACACACACCACACACACACACACACACACACAACACACACACACACACACAAACACACACACACACACACACACACACACCACACACACACACACACACACACACACACACACTAACACACACCCTCATGAAACAAGGAACACCCGATGATCAAAACACACAAAAACGAGAACAAAAGTCTCATTACAGCAAAACAAACACCATAAAAAAAGACCACAACAACAACAAAACAACAGGGATATATGAGAAAGGTGAGACAGCGATACAGGTGAATATATGAGGGAGAAAAAAATGGAAACAAAACTAAAACACATCCAGAAATAAAGATAGATAGCTATTGGTTAATTAATAAATAATTAATTAATCATGGGAAACACTCGTTGGAAGGAGCGCCGAATCGCCAATCCTGAAGAGCATCCTACCATCCTACTCCGACCTGTATAGTCTACTACTCTTAAAAGTTCAAATATGGGGGACCAATAATGGCCCAGATCTAACTCCAAGCTGTACAACTCTTAAAAGTTCCAAGATGAATGACCAACCATGGTCCAGATCTAACTCCAAGCTCTATTACCCGTAAAAGTTCCAAGTTGATTGACCAACCACATCTAAGGATCTTACTCCAAGCTGTTCTACCCTTAAAAGTTGCAAGATAATGACGGACCAAATATGGACCAGATTCCAATATGATGCACCTATCAATGACCAGATCCAACTCCCACATATTTGTTTTATACTGGAGGATAATAATTTTTATCCCTGAAACTGCGGGAGCAAATCAATTTTTAGTGCCACCAGTGCGGGAATGTGAGAAAAACAGTGATCATTACAGAATTGGATGCAAATCACATCAACATCAAGGTTGTAGAAATTTGCATCCGGCATTATATCTAATTTTAACCCAAACGTATTGGGTTGAGGTATGGTTGTGGTTGGGAGTTGAAATAGCTGGGGCGAAGGGTAGCAAGTCGCTTGCGAGAGACGGTTGAGGTGAATTCAAGGTGCCACACATTGGGATTTTGTCCCAATATTTAGACGGGATTATTCATGTATTTATGCAGTCGTTTTATCTGAAGGTAAGCATATGTTCCCTTGTTACGTACTTGATATAAACCCCACTGAAATAAAACTTGAATATCCCTTCAAATAAGTCCCAAGATAGACGACAAATATCCCAAACGCCAAGACTACATCCCCAATCTTTTGGGCAAATAACCAAGATTGGTAAATATCTGCGTACATTCGAATTGGCAGATGTGGTGTGTGTTATCGGAGAGCTGACATCAAGGGCGTATATGTGACACAATAGTAGACCTTTTTACGAAATGTCGGCCTGGTTTTTGTATGCAATTGAAGAACTGCGGTTTCGGTTCGCAGTAAGCTCAGCGCGCCTTTCAGGAAGCTTGCTCACAGCCACGGGTTAACTGATGGACTATTACAAGGAATTCCTGATAAATGGAAGAAGGTATCTATAAAGAGGGTTTGACCAAGAAAATTAATGGAAATGGCGTGCATGAAATCAATTTAAGGAACACTACAAGAAATAAAGATTTATAAAATAATATAAAAGACAAACGCCATGCAAAAGATGAAACGTGATTATAGACAGATATATTGTAATAAAAATAATCAGTATTAATGGATACACTCATTCAGGAGGAAACTGCATACCTGGATGAATAAGGTAAACAGGAAGGAGGAAAAGAACCGTGAGTGACAGAGAAACACAAAAACACAACTCACAAAATAAATAATTATAAAACACACCTAAAACACAGATAAGACACACCCAACCCACACACAAACAGCACACCCACAGAACCACACACACACATACCAACACAACACATCGCACACACACACACACAGCACACCACACCACACACACGACACACACACGTACACGCACACCACACACCCACATCTTACACACACAAACACACACCCACATACACACACCACACACCACACACACACACACACACACACACACACACATGCACACACACAACTCACACACACACCTCACCCACACACAACAGCACACACACACACACAACACACACACACACACACACAACATACACACACACACACACCACACACGGACACACACACACCCCACACACACAACACACACACACACACACCACACACTAACACACACCCTCATGAAACCAAGGAACACCTGATGATCAAAAACACACAAAACGATAACAAAGTCTCATTACAGCAAATAACAACCATAAAAAAAAGACACAACAACAACAAACCAACAGTGATATAGAGAAAGGTGAAGACAGCGTACAGGTGAATATCTGAGGGGAGGAAAAATGGAAACAAAACCAAAACACATCCAGAATAAAGATGATAGCATTGGTTTAATTAATAAATAAGTAAATAATTCATGGTAACACTCGTTGA
>JACEEZ010024054.1:56552-66552 GCA_016584305.1 Chionoecetes opilio
CACCCTCATGAAACAAAGGAACACCGATGATCAAAAACACACAAAAACGAGAACAAAAGTCTCATTACAGCAAAAAAACACCATAAAAAAAAGACCACAACAACAACAAAACAACAGGGATATATGAGAAAGGTGAGACAGCGATACAGGTGAATATATGAGGGGAGAAAAAAGGAAAAACAAAACTAAAAACCTCCAGAAATAAAGATAGATAGCTAGGTAATTAATAAAATAATTTATATCATGGGAACACTCGTTGGAAGGAGCGCCACCCGAATCGCCAACCTGGAAAGAGCATCTACCATCCTACTCCGACCGTATAGTTACTACTCTTAAACAGTTCAATATGTGGTGACCATAAGGCCAGATCTAACTCCAAGCGACAACTCTTAAACGTATTCGAAGATGATCCATGGACCAACCATGGTCCAGATCTAACCCAAAGATAATACCCGTAAAAGTTCAAGATGATTGACAACCAAATCTAAGGATCGTTCACTCCACGCGATTCTACCTTAAGTTGCAATGATAATGACGGACACATATATGGACCAGATTCCAATATGATGCAACCTTATCAAGACCAGATCCAACTCCACATATTTGTTTATAAGGGAGTATAATAATTTTATCCCTGAACTGCGGGGAGAAAAACATTTTAGGCCACCAGTGCGTGAAGTGAGAAAAACGGTGATCATACAGAATTCGGATGCCAAATCACATAAAATCACAGGGTTGTAGAAATTTTCGCATCCGGCATTATATATATTTTAACCCAAAAATATCGGGTGAGGTATGGTGTCGGTGGGGAGTTGAAATAGGGGGCGAAGGGTAGCAAGGTCCGCTTGCGAGAGCGGGAGTGGAATCACGGGGCTGCCACACATTGGGATTTGTCCCAAGATTTAGACGGGATTATTCATGTATTTATGCAGTCGTTTATCTGAAGGTAAGCATAGGTTCCGTTGTACCGTACCTTGATATAAACCATGAATAAATACTTGAATAATCCCTTCAAAAGCCCCAAGATAGACACAAAATATCCCAACGCCAAGACCTACATCCCAAGATTTTTTGGCAAATAACCAAGGATGGTAAATATCTGCGTACATCGTAATGAGGCAGATGGTGGTGTGTGTTATCGAGAGCTGACATCAAGGCGTATATGTGACACAATAAGTAGACTTTTACGAATGTCGGCCTGGTTTTTGTATGCAATTGAAAACTGCGGTTTCGGTTTCGCAGTAGCTCAGCAGAGCCTTCAGGAAGGCTTGCCACAGCCCACGTTGTAACTGGATGGACTATGACAAGGAATTCCTGAATAAGAATTGAAGAAGGTAGTCTATAAAGAGTGTTGACCAAGAAATTAATGAAGGGCGTGGAATGAAATCAAATTTAAGGAACATCTACAAGAAATAAAGATTTATAAATATATATAAAAGACGACGTATACAAAAGATGGAAACGTGATATAGAAAGATATATTATAATAGAAAATAATCAGTATTAAGATACACATCATTCAGGAGGAAACTGCATACATGGAAATGAATAAGGTAAACAAGAAGGAGGAAAAAAACCGTGAGTGACAGAGAAACACAAAAACACAAATCAACAAAATATAATTATAAAACACAACTAAAACACACACACCCACCCACACACAAACACACACACACAGACACACACACAAACACATACACAAACACACACATCGCACACAACACACACACACACACACACACACACACACACACACACACACACACACGTACACGACACACACACACACACACACTTACACACACAAACACACACACACACATACACACACCACACACACACACACACACACACACACACACACACAACACACACACACACACACAACACACCACACACACCACACACACACACCACACACACACACACACCCCACCACCCACACACACACACCACACACACACACACACACACACACACACACACACACACACACACACACACACACACACACACACACACACACACACTAACACACACCCTCATGAAACAAAGGAACACCCAATATTAAAAACACACAAAAACGAGAACAAAAGTCTCATTACAGCAAAACAAACACCATAAAAAAAAGACCACAACAACAACAAAACAACAGGGATATATGAGAAAGGTGAGACAGCGATACAGGTGAATATATGAGGGGAGAAAAAAATGGAAACAAAACTAAAACACATCCAGAAATAAAGATAGATAGCTAATGGTTAATTAATAAATAATTAATTAATCATGGGGAACACTCGTTGGAGGGAGCACCGCATCGCCAATCCTGAAGAGCATCCTACCATCCTACTCCGACCTGTATAGTCTACTACTCTTAAAAGTTCAAATATGGGGGACCAATAATGGCCCAGATCTAACTCCAAGCTGTACAACTCTTAAAAGTTCCAAGATGAATGACCAACCATGGTCCAGATCTAACTCCAAGCTCTATTACCCGTAAAAGTTCCAAGATGATTGACAACCAATCTAAGGATCTTACTCCAAGATGCTCTCCCCTTTAAAAGTTGCAAGATAATGACGGACCAAATATGGACCAGATTCCAATATGATGCACCTATCAATGACCAGATCCAACTCCCACATATTTGTTTTAACTGGAGGATAATAATTCTTATCCCTGAAACTGCGGGAGCAAATCAATTTTAGTGCCACCAGTGCGGGAATGTGAGAAAAACGATGATCATTACAGAAATTTGGGTGCAAATCACATCAACATCAAGGTGTAGAAATCTGCATCCGGCATTATATCTAATTTAAACCCAAAACGTATTGGGTTGAGGTATGGTTTTGGTTGGGAGTTGAAATAGCTGGGGCGAAGGGCAGCAAGTCGCTTGCGAGAGACGGTTGAGGTGAATTCAAGGGTGCCACACATTGGGATTTTGTCCCAAGATTTAGACGGGATTATTCATGTATTTATGCAGTCGTTTATCTGAAGGTAAGCATAGGTTCCGTTGTACCGTACCTTGATATAAACCACTGAATAAATACTTGAATAATCCCTTCAAAAGTCCCAAGATAGACACAAAATATCCCAACGCCAAGACTACATCCCAAGATCTTTTGGCAAATAACCAAGGATTGGTAAATATCTGCGTACATCGTAATGAGGCAGATGGTGGTGTGTGTTATCGAGAGCTACATCAAGGCGTATATGTGACACAATAAGTAGACTTTACGAATGTCGGCCTGGTTTTTGTATGCAATTGAAAACTGCGGTTTCGGTTTTGCAGTAGCTCAGCAGAGCCTTCAGGAAGGCTTTTCCACAGCCCACGGGTTAACTGGATGGACTATGACAAGGAATTCCTGAATAAGAATTGAAGAAGGTAGTCTATAAAGAGTGGGGACCAAGAAATTAATGAAGGGCGTGGAATGAAATCAAATTTAAGGAAAAATCTACAAGAAATAAAGATTTATAAATATATAAAAAGACGACGTATACAAAAGATGGAAACGTGATATAGAAATATTATAATAGAAAATAATTGTATTTAAAATACACATCATTCAGGAGGAAACTGATACAGAAAAAAAGAACAAGAAGGAGGAAAAGAACCTGAGGACAGGAAAAAAANTTTTTTAAATTTTTTTTATATTTTGTTTCTTTACTTTTTTATGCTTTTTATTTTTTTTTGTTTTCATTATTACTTATTTTATTTTCTGTACCATAGATATCTGTACTTATTTTGTTTTCCTTGCTTTTTTCTTCTTATACATCTATAGTAATGATTTTTGTTCATCTATGCTCTTTAACTTTCTGTGTTTTATTGCTGTTGTTATACTTTAGCTTATTATGAGTCTCTCTTCCTCTCTCTCTCTTCTCTCTCTCTCTCTCTCTCTCTCTCTCTCTCTCTCTCTCTCTCTCTCTCTCTCTGTCTCTCTCTTCCTCTCTCTCCTCTCTCCCCTCCTCCTCTCCTCTCTCTCTCTCTCCTCACATCTCTTTCTGTGAGTAAGCTCTAAACCAACTAATTGAAGCTGCAATATCAATAATCAAATCAATATCTTCTTTTTTTCCTTATTGTTATTATTATCATTATTAATTGATTATTACTATTACATTATTTCTCTCATCTGCCAAGGGCGTGGCCTGGTGGTCTAACCCAGCAGACTTGAGGAACTTTAATGACTGAAGACTAAAAACGGGATTCACTTCTCTATGTAATTCTCTACTCGCTAAAGGTAAAATGCTTTTAAGTGTGTGTTGGTGTGTGTGTGTGTGTGTGTGTGTGTGTGTGTGTGTGGTGTTTTGTGTGTGTGTGTGTGTGTGTGTGTGTGTTTTGTGTGTGGTGTGTGTTTTTAGTGTTTTAGAAATGAAATTCACGCCATGATTTAATACACACACACTTACGCGCATAAACCCCACACACACACACACACACACACACACACACCACACACCACACACCACACACACACACACACACAAACACCACCACCAACACCACACACATTCGGCATATTCCTCTTTTTTGGGACTCCCTTCAAATTTTGGTAACTCATTTTCTTTCCTCATTGGACACGTTATTTTTCCTTTTTCTTTGTTTTACACTTATATTTTCCCTTTTTGGGGGGGGTTCCCTATTTCTTTCCCTTTTTTTTTCTGATACGCATTTTTTCATTTTTTTTGGCACGCTTTTTTTCTTTTTGGGACAACCATTTCTTCCTTTTTTTGGACACCATTTTTTTCCTCTTTTCTTTGGATCCGCATTTTTCCTTTTTTTGGACACGCATATTTTCTCTTTTCTTTGGACACGGCATTGTTCCTTTTTTTTGGCGCATTTTTCCTTTTTTTTGGACACGTAATTTTTTCCCATTGCTTAGGACACGCAATTTTTTCCTTTTTTTGGACAAATCATTTTTTTCTCTTTTCTTGGACACGCATTTTTCCTTTTTTTGGACACGCATTTGTCCTTTTTTTGGGCACGTATTTTTCCTATTTTCTTAGGAAATGCATTTTTCCTTTTTTTTTGGACACGCATTTTTTCCTCTTTTCTTTGGACACGCTTTTTTCCTTTTTTTGGACAGCAATTTTTCCTTTTTTTTTGGACACGCTTTTTTTTCCTCTTTTCTTTGGACCCGAAATTTTTTCCTTTTTTGGACACGCATTTTTTTTTTTTGGACACTATTTTTTCCTCTTTTCTTAGGACATACATTTTTCCTTTTTTTTTGGACACGCATTTTTTCCTCTTTTCTTTGGACACGCATTTTTCCTTTTTTGGACACGCATTTTTCCTTTTTTGGACACGTTTTTTTTCCTTTTTTCTTAGGACACGCATTTTTTCCCTTTTTTTTTTGGGACACGCATTTTTTCCTCTTTTCTTTGGACACGCATTTTTCCTTTTTTTGGACACGCATTTTTCCTCTTTTCTTTGGACACGCATTTTTCCTTTTTTTGGACACGCATTTTTCCTTTTTTTGGACACGCATTTTTTCCTCTTTTCTTAGGACATGCATTTTTCCTTTTTTTGGACACGCATTTGTACCTTTTTTTGGGGGAACGCATTTTCTTTTTTTTTTAGAGATGCATTTTTTCATCTTTTTATTGGACATTAACCTTTTTCAGGCACATATTATTATTTTTTTTTGGACACGCATTAACACTATTTTTTTTTTGAGTGTGAGTTTTTTAGATTGAAATTGAATTGGATTTGGTGATTATTTATTTGTATTGTTTATTGCTTACCTGTATTTTCAAGGTCATGTTATGCAGGGTGTTGTTACCTGTTGATTGTTTACCTTAATTAATGTTTATTTCCGCCTCACCTTCCTTTTGTATCCTCTTAACTTTGATTTAATACATTTTTTCCCATTATTCAGTTTCTTAACTTATAAAACTTTTATATATTCCTTTTTTTTCTTATTATTCTTTTTCTCGTAAAATCCCAAAACGTCATTATTTTCCATATTTTCCTCTTTTCTTTACTCTCAAATTTTCCACCCGCTAGTTTTGCTCTCTCTCACATTTTCCCCTCTAACAAACCCCTTTTCCCCTCCCTTCCCCTCTTACATTCCTCTCCAAGCCTACACCCACTTCACCTGTCAAAAACCATCCCTTTCCCCTCACTCTAAGACAGTGGCCCCCCCCCCCTTTACACCTTGGGGAAACCCCTTAATAATTTTTTCATTTTCCAAGAACCCCTATATATATTTATACAAATAATATAAAATATAAATATATATATTTTATTATTAAAATATATATATTATATATTTATATTATATATTTTAAAATTTTAAAATATATTATATTAATGTATATATATTATATATATATTATATATTTTATATATATATATATATTTTTTTTTTAAGAAAAGTTCTTGAGCAATAAAAATTCCCTATAAAATTTCCCCAATTTTTTAAAATCACATTTCAGAGAGTTCACACCAATAATTCAATAATTTTTAGCCCTTATCTTAAAATGTTACACTTGGGCTTTGTTTCTTTTTGGGCGAAATCGGGAAAATTCTTGGCCGAATTTTTGACAGACCACACGCAGTTTTTTCCCTCTTACAGACAGAAACGTTTTTTTCTTGTTTTCTTTTAAGGGACGGCCCGGCTGAAAAGGCTTTTTCCCCAACGGGTAAGAAGTTAAAAACTGGAGTAAAAAAATTCCAATTTTTTTACTGAATGAAGGGAAACTCTTGCTTTGCTAAAATCCAAACTTGTCAAGTTTTTTTTCATTAATTTTTTCATTTTCAAAGGTTCGATCGCACTGTATTTTCACTCAGTTCTTCCTCTTTTGCAAAATAAGTGGGTTTTCTGTATTTTTGGGTGAAACCCTCAGTGAAGGGGTTTCTCACCCATCTACCTATCTGATAACAAGGGGGGAAAGTTTATGAAGTTTTTTCTGACAGTGACCCCCAAATGACTTGAAATTAAATTTGGAATGACATTTTCTTTATTCAGCCCGGGGTTTGTACTTGAAGTGGAGTGGAAACATTTGACTTTCCCCCTTTTGGGAAAAGGTGCTTTTTTCCAAACAGCTATTTTTATTTTTAAAAATGCAAAAGTTTTTCTATGGGAAGCCCAGAAGGGTTTTTCCTTCGCACCCTGCAGCGGGTTTTTTCAAGTTTTTTAAAAATGCTGTAATTTTTCTAAATTATGCTATTTTCTTTTGCCAGTTTGAG
Source organism: Chionoecetes opilio (assembly GCA_016584305.1). NCBI lineage: Eukaryota > Metazoa > Arthropoda > Malacostraca > Decapoda > Majidae > Chionoecetes > Chionoecetes opilio. The sequence continues at coordinate 63,740 of JACEEZ010024054.1, forward strand.
ATTAAAGACTTTTCCAGAAACGGGATTTATTATTCTTTTTGGGAAGAAACCACCCATTTTTCCTGTCGCAGCTCAATCCCCTTGTCAAATTTTTTCCCTCTCGAAACCCTCGAGCCTCTGTTTTCTGGAAAAGCGTCCCTTTTATTTTTTTTTGCAGGTTTTCACACAACCTTGCAAATTGCGAAAACTTCAGGGGCGCTCCCTTTAAAAATTAACCATGTTTCCCAGTTTATATAAAGGACTTTTTTTTAAATTTTCCCCCAATAGTTTTTTAAACCAAAAATTCCGGTGGGGGAAAGCAGTGAGTTGTTAGATTCCCGGGTTTTTTTTCTTTCCCGTGATAAAAACCTTGTACTGAGCCAATAAATTGAGGGAGCCCCATCAGTGCAGTTTCCCAAGGGCATCTTTCCTTGAAAAAACCCACAAGATTCCGGGTAAAAAGACAAGATGTTGAAATGTCGGGGGCCCCTTTGGTTGTTTCTGGCAGTTCTTTACAGCAAAAATATTTTCCATTATTTCACCTTTTTGGGTTAAAATCGTCCCAAATGCCAGCAGCGGGGAGCTTTCCCAAATTATATCATTGCCCCATCTATTTGGAGACAAAGTTGTTATTTTGCAGTTTTTCAGAAAAAAATCCCAAATACTTTTTGGACGGGTCACCCCCACACGCCTCAAATTTTGTTTTTCCAAAAACGGGAAAACCCTTTTTTAAAATTCATTTTTTCATCTTCTTCCCTAGCATTGTTCTCAAAATTTTTTTGCAAGCGGCTTTATTGGGTTTTCCCTGCAAAAGGTGACTTTTCATTTTTTTGGCAACTAGCTCACCACAAAATAGCTTGCTTTTTGGGGCCCCTTATCACTGATGGTTACCTTCTTTTCAAACACTTTTCTTTTTTTTTTGCTGTAAATCCAAGAGTCTTCGAAAATAATCCCGGTTTTATTTGAAAATGGTTTGTGATTATTAGTTAAGTGTCCCTTTTTGTTTGTATTTAAGTGTCGCTTTAGGGCCCTAGCTTTTGTTAGCGAGCTTTTTCCCCCAAACAATCACAAAAGGGAAATGGGCAGTTTTCTTCTCCAGTCCATGTAAAACCCAAAGGCCAATAACTGTCCCTTTTAAAAGGGGATTTTTTTTGACGTCCCTCACTTTTTTCCCTTTTCTCTTTCTTGGGTTTTGGTAAATTTTTGATTTTTCGTCACTGTCCCCCCTCTCCACTTTCCCTGCTTTTTTTTTCAAATATTTGCACATTCTTGATCTTCAAAATCCGTTTTCAAATTAAAATTAACTGGTGGATTTTTTAACACAACGTTTCACCTCGGTTTTGCCCTGCTCAAAACTGGGCTGAAGGAAGATGTTTTGAAAAGGGTGGGGTGGGGCCCCCGTGACACGTATTACTCTTCCGGGGGGCGTCCAACCCCTCCTCCCCCAAAACCCCTGTGTCGCCCAAAATTTTTGGAGTAGAATGAAGGGGGTAATTTCCCCACCGGCAATAAAAATTTTTTTTCCCTTTAATTTTTAAAGCATTTATTTTTCTCTCAAATTAAATATATAAATTGTACTTACTGACACGTACGAGTATGTTGGTGTCTGAAAAATGTTTGTGATGTGTTGTTGAGGAGGAATTATGAATTTGAAATTTGATCACGGGCATTTTGTAATAGCCCCATAATTATTTTTCGGGTTTTTTCGCGGAAACCCCGGGGATTTGGGCCCGGCCGGGAACCCCCCGGGTTTTCCCCGGAACCCCGGGTTTGGATCCACTGCATTTTAAGACATCCCTTGCCTCACCTGCCAAATCTCCCCCCCACTTCCCCCCCACATTTTCGTCCACAATTGCCCCCTCACTCCATCTCTAACCTTTCACCTCCCCCCCTCATATCCCCTCAAAAGCACACTCATCCTTTTTCCCCCTCACTTTTTTCTTTTATTTTTTTTGGACCTTTTCCCCCTCTGTTTTTCCCCTTCCTTTCCCTTCCCTCTTTTCCTCCCCCTTCACCTCCTCCTCCTCTTTTTCTCCCTCCCCTCCCCTCTTACCATCCCCCACCAGATCTTTCTCCCCCCCTTTCCTTCCTTTCCTTTTCCATTTTTTCTCTTCCCTTAAATTTCCCCCCCTTCCTCCTCCCTTTTTTTTCTCCCTTTCCCTTTGAAATTTCTTCCAAAACCTTCATCTGATTTTGTATCATTATTTTTAAAATTTTTAATTAAAATATTTTTCCCCCTCCTCTCCTTTCCCCCCCCCTTCTCCCCCTCCTCCTTTTTCCTCCTCCCCGTCTCCTCCCCCTCCCGTCCCGCAAAACAATAACTGGGTTTCCCTTTTTTCTTTCTCTCTCTCTCTCTCTCTCTCTCTCTCTCTCTCTCCTCCCCTCTCTCAAAATCTCTCCCCCTCCCCCTCTCTCCTCTCTTCTCCCCTCTCTCTTTTCCTCTCTCTCTCTCTCTCTCTCCCCTCTCCTCTCTCTCCCCTCTCTCTCTCTCTCCCTTTTTTATGGGACCATTGCTTCCTATTTTTTTCGGTTTGTATTTTTTTCCCTTTTTTGGTGTAATTTAATTGTGGGGGTGTTGTGTGTGTGGGGGGGGTGTGTGTGTGTGGTGTGGTGTGTGTTTTGTAGTGTGTTTGTGTGTGTGTGTGTGTTTGTGTGTGTGTGTGTGTTTTGTTTGTGTGTGTGTGTTGTGGTATTTTTGCTCTCCTTTCATATTCTTTCTTAGTTTTCTTTTCTCCGTGCCTTTCTCTCCTTTTTCCCCTTCCTTTCACCCTCGTTTTCCTTTACTCTTCCCTTCATTCTTCCCTTCATTCCCTTCCCTTATCTACCATTCACCC
>JACEEZ010024054.1:71552-74052 GCA_016584305.1 Chionoecetes opilio
AGAAAACAACAGGAGCAGGAGGCCTTCTGATTAACGATGGTTAATCATCGGTTAACGATGACGCAACGACGGCTCTCATTGGCTACTTCCCGGCAAGTCGTTCTCTGGTTGACTGTTGATTCTCCGCTCTTTAACTTAGGTAGTATTCCCTCCCTGCCTCATTGCTCCCTTCCCTCCTTCTCTCTTTTTTTTTCATCTCCCTTCTCTCCCTCCTAGAAACCCTCCTTCCTTCCTTCCTTCCTTCTCTCCGTCTTTCCCCCCTTTTCTCCCTCCTTCCTTCCCTTCTTCTCTCCCTCCTTGTCGGTAATTAATAAGTTAATAATCATATATCAGAGACAAAGTGATTATTCCCTCTCTGCTCTTAAGAAAGGGAGGGGAGAGGAGGAAGGGAGAGAGGGAGGAAGGAAGGAAGGAAAGAAGGGATAGTTGATAGGTAAGGAAGGATGAAAGGAGGGAAAAAAGAAAGGGAATGAAGAAGAGGAAAAGAAAAGAAAGATAAGAAAAAGAAAGAGAAGGAAAAGTAATAGAAGGATGGTCTGTTTGTGTGTGTGTGTGTGTGTGGTGTGTGTGTGTGTGTGTGTTGTGTGAGTATGTGTGTGTGGGTGTGTGTGTGGGTGTGTGTGTGTGTGTGTGTGTGTCGGTGTGTGGGTATGTGTGTGTGGGTGTGTGTGTGGGTGTGGGTATGTGTGTGTGGGTGTGTGAATTTTGTTTTGTTATTCAGTGAAGCGTTAGACAAGGTTTGCGTCGCATGTGAGAAATTTAAAGTCTCTCTCTCTCTCTCTCTCTCTCTCTCTCTCTCTCTCTCTCTCTCTCTCTCTCTCTCTCTCTCTCTCTCTCTCTCTCTCTCTCTCCTCTCTCTCTCTTCTCTCTCTTATTATGGCATCAGTTTGCATTCCCCTGTTGAATTCAGTAGATTTTTGAAGTACTTTGTTAATAATGCTAATATTCACTTTCCTTCCTCTTCCTCCTCCTCCTCCTCCTCTCCTCCTCCTCCTCTTTCCTTCCTCCTCTTCCCTTCCTCTTCCTCTTCTTCCTCGTCCTCTTCCATGCATTCTTTTTAATCCCTCGGTTTGCTCTTCGCTCTTTTCCATCTTCCTTTTCCTCCTCCATCCTCCTCCTCCTCCTCCTCCTCTCCTCATATCCTAATAGGATTTGATATCATTAATCAAGAGAACCTATTCGAGCTTTCTCCTCAATTGACAACAAGAAATAACGGTTTAAAACAAACGGTCAACGTTGCATCACAGATCTCCGTAAAAAAAAAATTCAATGTTAGAGTTGTTGATCGATGGAACAAGTTACCAGCAAATGTTGTCGTAGCCAGCACAATAACTACATTTAAAAACAGACTTGACGCGTACTGTAAAGTAAATGGGTATTGATATTGCCCTGCGAATTCATATTATTGTCCCCCGGTGCGATTAGTGTTAGTGGTAGTTGTAGTTAGTATATTTCATATCCTATCATTCTTCACTACGAAACTTCCATGTTCCTATCTTCTTTAGGGACATGGTATCATTTTCCACTGTCCTCTTACATGTAGTTGATAGTTAGTAGTATGTAGTTCAACAGATACCCTAGTTATGGACCAATGGGTCTCCTGGTGTCTGTTATTCCTATGTATTCCTATGTAAGCCGTACATGATCCCGTCTGACCCGCTTACTTAGTGAGTGTTGAGTAAAGAAAATGAGCAAATGAGAGAGAGAGAGAGAGAGAGAGAGAGAGAGAGAGAGAGAGAGAGAGAGAGAGAGAGAGAGAGAGAGAGAGAGAGAGAGAGAGAGAGAGAGAGAGAGAGAGAGAGAGAGAGAGAGAGAGAGAGAGAGAGAGTAAGGGGGGGGAGGAGAGTGAAGGGAGGGAGACAGATTCGCCAACCTTGTAAATCAACCTGTAAATCAGTAAGTCACACCTGTTACTCGACCCATAAGTCACCTGTAAATCAATACGTAAGTCAAGCTGTAAGTAAGTCACCTGTAAGTCGAAGTTTACATAAGTCACTCACTAGTCAACCTGTAAGTCAGCTGTAGGATCGCTCAGTTAGGCTTATAAATCACCTGTTTCTTCATTAATGTCTCCCGTAAGTCACCTGTTGATGTTATAAGTCATCCATAAGTCATAAGTCACCCAATTTAAGTTTGGGTTAGTGACTCATTTCATTTATATTTTGCCTACTTGACTTATTTCATTTTTTCTTCTTTTTCTTTACAAGTTATTCCTAAACGTATTTTATCCTCTTTACTCTATCATTCAATATCCTCTTATTTCCCTTCGTTTATCTCTTTTCCTTTAGTCTCTCTCACCACCTTATATCAACTCCTTTACATATTATCATTCCCTCTTCATTTCATCTTCAGCCATAAATGTTCTGTTATCATAACTTTCCTCTTGGTATTCACTCCTTTCTGCCTTTTACTCTGTCGTCCCTATCATCCCATGTCCTTCAATCCTCCTCTTACCATTCCTCTTTACTCTTGAAACTCTTTGTACTATTTTTTTCTTCTT
>JACEEZ010024054.1:91552-101425 GCA_016584305.1 Chionoecetes opilio
TCATATCAGAGGATCCAGCCGCCCTAGATCGAAGCCTTCTGACCCCACCCACCCCTCACCCGAGCCACGTCCTGCCAAGCACATATACGAGGAGGAGGAGGGAACACAAAATATTAGACAGTAATAAACCTGTTGGTCCTGACGTGGCTGTTTGTGATAAGCTATGCTAATTCAAATTGAGTGGCATAGGAGAGTAAAGGCGAAGGCTCCTCCTCATCCTTAAGTTCTTCAAAGTGAAGCTGAACTCTCTACTCAGGTGACAAAAAAAACAATAATTCATTACTAAATGGTCAGGGTTTCATCACAGATCTTTGAAATAATAATTTCAATGTCATAATAGTCAATCGATGTAACAAGTTACCAGTTAATGTAGTCTTCGAAATCAGCACAATAACTACATTTAAGAATAAACTTGATACGTACGTACTTCAAAGTAAATAGGCTTTGATATCGCCCCTTGACTAATGCTTTATAAAATCCCACGGATGAATTAGTGTTAGCAGCAGTTTAGGTTAGCATACTACATTCCTTTCATTCTTTAAATTTTTTTATTTCCATATACCAATGTTCTTTATGTATATGGTATTCCATTCCAACTGTTTCCTGTCGACCTGCCACCGGAGGGTTAAATGGGTGGGTAGCAGACATTTCTTGTGCTATCCTGCTCTCTTTCGTGTTGTTTGTTAGTGTATTACACTATGTAGTTCAGCAGATACCCTCACTGGTAACCTGGTATATGTTTTTCCTCTGTGTTCCTATATATGTATCTCTGTCATCTCTAAATCCGTTACTTCGTGTTCCTCAATGCACATCACCTTCTCCTTTTCCTTCTTCAACTTTCCTATTCCTTTACCTATAACACGTAGACACTATATTGGTAGAAAATAGTCACACAAACAGCATCGCTTGGCTCAGTAGGACTGTTGCTGTCTGTTCTTCATTTGTATTCCTTTGTATTCCTCCCTCGCCTCCTATAACTCCTCCCCCTCCTCCGCCCCACCTGTACCATTGTTCAGGGACACCTGGCCGGGCGATAATTTTCTGGCCAAGGGTAAAATTTAGCTCGTGTCTACAGTTCATCATAAGTTTGGAGTTTTTACTAAGTTTCATGATTCATGGTAAAAAGTTGCCTGAGGTGTGGTGACTACTTGATTAATTGCATTGTATGTCTCTTTCCTTTTTTTTTTTTCTCTCTCTCTCTCTCTCTCTCTCTCTCTCTCTCTCTCTCTCTCTCTCTCTCTCTCTCTCTCTCTCTCTCTCTCTCTCTCTCTCTCTCTCTCTCTCTCTCTCTCTCTCTCTCTCTCTCTCTCTCTCTCTCTCTCTCTCTCTCTCTCTCTCTCTCTCTCTCGTTATTATATTTGTCATCCTCTTTCTTCCCTTAGGTTACGTTTTCTCTCTGTTCTCTTTCATCTTATTTATATTGCCTCTTTTCCATCTGTCTGTTTTTCTTTCTTTGCATTCATCATTTTCTCCCCTGAAATTGAAATCATAATATTTTCTTCCATATGTCAGAATATTCTTTCTTCCCATTTCCCTCTTCTTTCTGTTCCTCTTTTATCCACTCATTTCTTTTCCATTTTTATTTATTTTGTATTTCTTATATTTCATCATTTCTTCCCTTGTTTTCTTTTCCTTGTTTCATCTTTCTTTTCACCTCCTTTCATTTATATATCTCCCTCTTATTGCATTTATGTATGCGTTGTGACCTAATATAGTTGTTGTTTGTTTCATGTTGTTTCGTACATTATACATGCATTTCTTCCTTATTCTTTCCTTCCTTCTTTCCTTATTTCGTTATTATTTCCTTCTCTCCCTCAACTTTGGTGATTTTTTGCCTCTAACACGTATAAACAATATTGGTAGAAAACAGTCATACAGCATGCCTCGTTTGGCCCAGTAGGGTTGCTTATGTCTGTTCTTCCTTTGTATTCCTTTGTATTCCTATTTCGGCCTTCCATCTATTGCTTTGCCCTCTCTTGTGTGTCCATCCTGGGATTTTTTTGTCTCTTTCTCGCTCCCTTTCTCTCTCTTTCTCTTTTTTTTTACTTACACACATTATTACATTCTCATCCATTGATTAATATCCCTCACCTACCCTCTTTTTCTCCTCTCTCTCCCCTTCTTCATCCCCTTCCTTATTTTCCCCCTCCTTCCTCCTTCTTTACTGGTACACTTTAACTAATATGACATTGATATGAAAGGAGAAAGAAGCGAGAACAAATTAGAAGACTGGAAATAGTTTTAATGCAAGGAAGATAAAGAGAGGTAGCGTCACTCCCATAGACCGCTATGGGACAAAAAATGAAATGGAGCTTTTTTATTAGGCATTGTTGGAGGTTTTTGATATTATAAACTGTTACATTACAATAAAATAAAATGTGGATTTTTTGTATTATTACAAATTAAGCAAGTGTCGATGAATTAAAAATATAAATATAAAAGTTCTTGGCCTCTCGTCGCGCACGGTGATTGGCCAGCGTCATATAAGCTCCGCCCCCTTGCTTAAGCTCCGCCCCCTCTCAACGTGCCAGCTTTTACCGTGAAGCAGCAAACTTATGAGATAAACTAATTGGAGGCATAGTACATAACTGTTATGCTACCTAGATGCTTCCGTATTTTTAAAGTTTTGAATATTTAAGTTACTGCAGAAATATTATAAAAGGTATTACAGAAAACGAACTAATGTAATGAGTAACTCTTCGAAATAGTCACTTGAACATAGTGAAAATCTGTCTGTTGTCTATTGCGATGAATAATAATTCATAGAAATCAGAATAAACATTGAATAGGCTTTCTGGTGAGCATTGAGCTACCGTAATATTACCGTAGTATAATATCAAATAAAAAATAGTAAATCACGCTAAAGAAATGCAACTACGAGACTGACTGAAAAAATATGCATGAAATTAAACTCGATCGCCACTTAAAACTTTGCGAGTCAACTTTTATCATGAAGGATATCAATAGAAGCGCAATTGTATTAACTTTCCATTGATATATTTGGTTTTCTGATAAATGAATTAACTCTATGCATAAATTAACGTTAACTAAATAAATAAAATCATCAATCAGGAAAAATATCTGATTGATGATTTTATTTATTTAGTCAACGTTAATTTATGCATGGAGTTAATTCATTTATCAGAAAATGAAATATATCGATGGAAAGCTAATAAAATTGCGATTCTATTGATACCCTTCATGATAAAAGTTGACTCGCAAAGTTTTAAGTGGCGATCGAGTTTATATGAATATTAAGTTCATACATATTTTTTCAGTCAGTCTTTGATTGTATGTCGAATGCACTGGCTACAGAGACCATTGACAAGGGGCGTGGCCTAGCGTCAAAGTTGCCAGCGAGTTATTATTTTCTGTCGCGTATGACGCTACCTCTCTTTTTATCTACCTTGTGTTAATGTACTAAGTACTGTATGTATGTACGGTGTCATTTCCAAAGCAATACCATTTATCAATATTCCTTCCTGATTTGCATTTAGTTTCGTTCACTTTATTGTTTGTTTTCGCTCATACATTATTCCCTCACCCTTTTGTTGTTGTTTTTCTTTCTGATTGTTTAGCAGCAATTTTTTTTTACTTGTGCACTCTCTCTCTCTCTCTCTCTCTCTCTCTCTCTCTCTCTCTCTCTCTCTCTCTCTCTCTCTCTCTCTCTCTCTCTCTCTCTCTCTCTCTCTCTCTCTCTCTCTCTCTCTCTCTCTCTCTCTCTCATCTCTCTCGAATTATTCTTCAAGAGGAAATGTGGCACCAGGAGTGTTGCCTAATTACATATTGGCGTGAGCCGGTGTGGCAGGGGAGGAAGGGCGACAGGGGAGAAGAGAAGGGGAGGGAAATGAAGTAAGGGGAGGTTATAGGGATTGAGCAAGAAGGCATTAATAATGCATGGAGGAAGAGTAGTAGAAAGTAAGGAAGAAGTTGGAGGAGGAGGAGGAGATATTGTGGTTTTGCTAATGATAATAAGTTCGATACTTAATTTATTTTCTAAATCATATATTGTTATTCGGTACGTTGATTACTATTTTCTCTTATTATTTTTTTTCCGTTTTTGTATCTATATTGGTTTGTTTGTGGATTAGTTAGTTAGTTTGTGTAGGTGGGTGTTTTCTCTCTCCCTCTCTCTCTTTTTTCTCTCTCTTTTTTGTTTCTCTCTCTCTCTCTCTCTCTCTCTCTCTCTCTCTCTCTCTCTCTCTCTCTCTCTCTCTCTCTCTCTCTCTCTCTCTCTCTCTCTCTCTCTCTCTTTCTCAATTCATATCATCTTCCCTTTCTTTGGAGCTCATTACTGATCCCTTTCGTTTCATATAATTACTCCTCCTCCTCCTCCTCCTCCTCCTCCTCCTCCTCCTCTGGCTGCCGCACCACCCTTGAACTTCCACACTGAGCCTACACCAACACTACATTAGACCTCATGACACACACAGATAGCCCCGAGTTAACGGTTACCACTACTATTCTCGACCTGTGACGGTCTGTGGATCAGTAAGGGTCCTGACAGTTAGTGACCACCATCGGGATTTAAGGTACCAGGGGTCACTGCTGCAGGAGGCATTGAAGTGTACGGCGTCCTACATGGAAAGTACACAATCCGCAGTGGATTGAACGGAGCTGGGGCCTGATTGACTGCTGCCTCACAAGAAAGCGCCAAGCAAGGCTGCCACACCACCCTTGAACCTGCACACTGTGTTCCCACCATTACAAAACACACATAACATAACCCTACTATCAAGCACTAAACCTACCCCCACAAACATAGTAGTAGTTAGCCATAGATTACAGCTTACAACTTTCCTCACAAATTCCATGCAGTTTTTCTATATTGCATGGTATCACTTCATTTCCGGCCAGCTTCGGCTGGAGGGATGGGTGGGTGGGGAGGAGCCTTCTACTTTCCTATCCTTTCTCTCTTATTATCTAGTTAGTGTAGTGTAGTTAAAGCAAACAGCCTTGTAAGGACCTATTGGTCTGTTGCTGTTTGTGTTTCCTTTGTAATCCTTTGTAATCCTCCTCCTTCTCTTCTCTGTATTCACCTGCACCTCGCTCCCTGTAAAGACAAACACAAACAGTCCCCTTAAAGAAACACTGAATGGCTCTTTTGAGGCTGAACTTCTTCCTGTTTCTCTCCTCTTGGATTTCCTTTCCTCGTGATTTCCCATTTATGTTTCTTTGAGTATGAAGCGAAACGAAGGTAGGGTGAAATGCTATTTTTCTTGACTTGGCAATATATCTATTGTTTTTTTTCTGTGATGAAAGCATGGTTATATATGAGTGTATCAAATGTATGTATTAACCCCCATCCGAGAACTTGAGGTCACTGCCTACATGCACTATAGGCCGAAATATAAAAAAATATATATATTATATATATATAATATATATATATATATATATATATATATATATATATATATATATATATATATATATATATATATAATTCAGCAATTTTAATTTTCAGATTTGTACTTTCTATGTCAAGTTAGACTAGTTAGAGTATGTCTTAGTCAGTTAGCCTTTTTTCATTAATTCTTGTCATTGTTTTGAAAATACCTTCTGTCATAATATAGTTTTATGTTTGCAACTTATATTTTATCCACAAGATCTTTATATTTCGTCAAGATTATAATTATATTATTAATCTGCCGCTCTCATATTTATTATGTTTTACAATTTCTTATACAACAAATTTATGTCAACTTTCTAAATATCTGTATTCCTTACCTTTTTTCACACGTTTAACATAATCCATAAATCGTTACTATATATGTTTCATTCTCCGCATTAATTCCTTTATTTAATTCATATGTCAGTTTCATTTTACGTTACATTCTACATTTGGATCTCGTTTCGCAAAAATGATCTGATTACCTTTTCATCCCTCCCTCCATCCATAGGTATGTCGTTGTGAGGATGTGTGCTTGACGACAGGTAAGGCACCGGCACGTGAGATGTGCCCCTCTGGTATATTAAAATGTTCTCCTATTCTTATGTTCTTATGTATGTGATGCGGTAATGTTTCGGGAGAACGTCCCTTTCCTTCTGCTAATTACAGGTTTTTTTGCTACGTTTACCTGTTCTGTCAGAGAGGAGAGGAGAGGAGAGGAGAGGAGAGGAGAGGAGAGGAGAGGAGAGGAGAGGAGAGGAGAGGAGAGGAGAGGAGAGGAGAGGAGAGAGGAGAGGAGAGGAGAGGAGAGGAGAGGAGAGGAGAGGGAGGAGGGGGAAGGAGAGGGAGAGGAGAGGGAGAGGAGAGGAGAGGGAGAAGGGGGAAAGGGGAGGAGGGAAGAGGTGGAGGAGGTACTAGTGGAAATAAATGAAGAGAGGTAATGGATGTTTGTAATGGAAGGAGGAGGTGAAGAGAGGGAGGTAATAGTGGGTACAAATCATTAAGGAAATGTGTGTGGTGTGTTTAAAAAAGAGAGAGAAAGAGAGAATAAAAGAGAGAGAGACACATTATGAAATGAAACAAAGCCGGAAAAGGAATATTAAGAAGACTCCAACGAAAATATAAACAAGAAAGAGACGTTAAAATATAAAATATAGTAATGAATAAAGGAAGAGAAGGACTCAATATTGAAATAACAAAAACTAATTGAAAAAAATACACAAATTTGAATATGTAAGAAAAAATCGCTCTAACGGTGACTACCCCTCGAGAGAGAGAGAGAGAGAGAGAGAGAGAGAGAGAGAGAGAGAGAGAGAGAGAGAGAGAGAGAGAGAGAGAGAGAGAGAGAGAGAGAGAGAGAGAGAGCGAGAGAGAGGAGAGAGAGAGAGAGAGAGAGAGAGAGAGAGAGAGAGAGAAGAGAAAGTTAAAATGGTAGAGAAAGAAAATAAAATACTTGAATAATTTTTTCTTTCGTCTCTCTCTCTCTTCTCTCTCTCTCTCTCTCTCTCTCTCTCTCTCTCTCTCTCTCTCTCGTCTCTCTCTCTCTCTCTCTCTCTCTCTCTCTCTTACTCTTATTTTTCTCTCTCTTGTTCCCTTGTGGATTTTTCTTTCTTGCAGAAATGATCTCTCCCAGCTGTTCCCCTCATCCCCTCTCCCGTTCCTCCCATCCCTCCCTCTCCCTTCCTTCCCTCCATCTCTCACTCGCCTCCATTTCTCTCTTTCTCTTTACAACACCGCCCTTGGGAATAACCACTTGTAGGAAGAGGAGAGGGAGGAGAAGGAGGAGGAGGAATACATAGGAATAACAGACACCAGGAGACCTATTGGTCCATAACGAGGGTATCTGCTGAACTACATACTACTAACTATCAACTACATGTAAGAGGAAAGTTGGAAAATTATACCATGTCCCTAAAGAAGATAGGAACATGGAAGTTTCGTAGTGAAGAATGATGGATATGAAATATGCTAACTACAACTTGCACTAACATTAATCGATCCGGGGGACTATAATATGAATTCGCAGGGCACTATTAATACCCATTTACTTTACATTGCACGTCAAGTCTGTTTTTAAATGTAGTTATTGTGCTGGCTTCGACAACATTTGCTGGTAACTTGTTCCATCGGTCAACAACTCTAACATTGAAATAATTTTTACAGAGATCTGTGATGCTGTTTTAACCGTTTAGTTTTAAACCGTTATTTCTTGTTGTCACTTGAGGAGAAAGCTCGAATAGGTTCTCTTGATTAATGACATCAAATCCTTTTAGGATCTTAAAGATTTCTATCAAGTCCCCACGGAATCTACGATCCTTTAAGGAAAACATATTAAGTTTCCGCAAGTCTCTCTTCATACGATGAATTTCGCAGAGATGGAATTTGTTTGGTTGCTCTTCTTTGCACTGATTCCAATTTGGCTTGATCTTTTACGAAACAAGGCGACCAAAATTGAACTGCATATTCTAAGTGCGGCCTAACCAAAGACGTGTATAATCGTGTCATTACTTCCGGAGTTTTATGTTCAAAGTCGCGTTTAATGAAGCACAACATCATATTCGCCTTTTTAGTGGCAGCTAGGCAATGTGGACTGGTTTTGAGATCATTACTGATGATGACACCTAAATCCTTTTCCTGCTGCACTTCAGTTAACGATTTATTTTGCATTTGATAGTTGTATTTGAGGTTATCGTTGCCTATATGCATTACTTTACATATATCGGAATTGAATTTTAATAGCCATCTATCACTCCAATCTGATTGTTTGTCGAGATCACGTTGTATGAGTTCGCAGTTTTCTCTAGTATATGCTTCACCGCCTAATTTGGTGTCATCTGCAAATATCGATATTTTTTATACAAGTCCGCAGTCCAGATCATTTATATATATAAAAAAAAGAGTAGGACCCAAGACCGAGCACTGAGGCACCCCACTAGTAACATCTAACCAATCAGATGCCTCGCCATTTATTACTACCCGTTGTTTACGATTTGAAAGCCAATCGCCAATCCATGAAAATAATTGTTCTCCTAAGCCATGAGCCCTTAGCTTGGTCAAAAGTCGCTTATGGGGAACTGTATCGATGGCTTTCTGAAAATGAAGGTATATTATATCCGAGGGAGTTTTAGCATCCCAGTTTAAATAAATGATATTAAAAAAATCGAGTAGGTTTGTTAAGCAGGATCTCTTATTTCGAAATCCATGCTCTGAGTTTAATATTGAGTTATTTTCATCGAGAAAAGACACTATTTTATCCCTCAATATTTTCTTAAATAGTTTGACAATCACAGACGTTAGACTAATTTGGCGATAACTAATTGCGAGGCTCGTACTCCCTTTCTTGAATATCGGTGTAACATTCGCTAAGGAGGAGGAGGAGGAGGAGGAGGAGGAGGAGGAGGAGGAGGAGGAGGAAGAGGAAGAGGAAGAGGAAGAGGAAGAGGAAGAGGAAGAGGAAGAGGAGGAGGAGGAGGAGGAGGAATACATAGGAATAACAGACACCAGGAGACCTATTGTTCTATAACTAGGGTATCTGTTGTACTACATACTACTAACTATCAACTACATGTAAGAGGACAGTTGGAAAAGGATACCATGTCCCTAAAGAAGATAGGAACATGGAAGTTTCGTAGTGAAGAATGATAGGATATGAAGTATGCTAACTACAACTACCACTAACACTAATCTATCCGGGGGACTATAATATGAATTCGCAAGGCAATATCAAAACACATTTACTTTACGGTACGCGTCAAATATGTGTTTAAATGAAGTTATTGTGCTGGCTTCGACAACATTTGCTGGTAATTTGTTCCATCAATCAACAATTTTAACATTGAAATAATTTTTACGGAGATATGTGCTGCATTCAGTTTTAGACCGTTGTTTCTTGTTGTCACGTGAGGAGAAGGCTCGAATAGGTTCTCTTGATTAATGACATCAAATCCTTTAACAATCTTAAAGGTTTTTATCAAGTCCCTACGGATTCTACGATCCGAGGAAAACATATTAAGTTTCCGCAGTCTCTCTTCATAAGATGAATTTCGCAGAGATGGAATTAGTTTGGTTGCTCTTCTTTGAACTGATTCCAATTTGGCTTTATCTTTCACGAAACAAGGCGACCAGAATTGAACGGCATATTCTAAGTGTGGCCTTACCAAAGACGTGTATAATCGTGTCATTACTTGCGGAGTTTTATGTTCAAAGTTGGCGTGATGAAGCCCAACTCATATTCTTCTTTTACTGGCAGCTAAGCAATGCGTACTGGTTTTTAGATCCTTACTAATGATGACACCTAAATCCTTTTCCTGCTGTACTTCAGTTAACGATTTATTTGCATTTGATAGTTATATTTGAGGTTATCGTTGCCTATATGTTTTACTTTACATTTATCAGAATTAAATTTTAATAGCCAGTTTTCATCCAATTGATTGTTTGTCGGGGTCAGTTGCATAGTTCGCAGTTTTTCCCCAGTTTTTTTC
>JACEEZ010024054.1:102438-107438 GCA_016584305.1 Chionoecetes opilio
GAAAAAAAACAATATTTGTACAGGGCTTTGTGGTGCCCCGTGAATGCCTGGGTTTGTCAGCGTCAACACACCTTCAATCACAGTCACCTTCAACACCAACACACACCTTCCCTCACTTTCATCACCAATACACCCCTTCCCCCCCTCCCTACACCTCCCCACACCTACCCCCCCTCCCCTACCTTACCCCACCTCCCCCACCTTCCTCTAACCTCCCTCGCACCCTACCAAGTTCGTCCTGGCGTGGTGGCGCTTTGTATAGTCATAAACCTTGTAGTTGGTACTTGCAAAGTATCTAGATAGGATCAAAGTATCTTACCTCCCTCCCACCTCTCTCACACGAGCCTCGGTTACGTGGTATTATAAGAGACTTTGTTTACTTTCTATAAGACTACACTCTACTCTATCTATCTATCTAGCTAACTGTGTACTCTACTGATACATCATTAAAAATAGTTATAATAATGATAATGATATGAATAATGGTAATGGTAAAAAGCATACTGTAAATTATAGTAATGATAATAATGAGAGTAATGATGATAATGATAGCTATAATTTTTTGCGTCATTATCTATCAATTGTTTATACTTTTACCATACCTTTCTATTATCCTTACATTTATATATTATCATATCTTTCTATTTCTCTGTATTTGATCACATTGCTTCCTCTGCTACCAGACCAATGACAATACTGAGCCGCCTCGTGATATGCAGAGTAACTATTAATTCCGCGTCACTGGCCTTCCCTTCTCCTTCCATACCTACCTCCCTCCTTCCCTCCTTCCCTCCTTGTCTCCCTCCCTCCCTCCTTCCCTCCTTTCCTCCCTTCTTCCCTCCATCATTCCATCCTTGCCTTCTTCCATCCATCCATCCCTCCCTCCTTCCATCCCTACCTCCTTCCCTCCTTCCATCCTTACATCTCTCCCTCCCTCCCTCCTTCCATCCTTGCCTCCTTACATCTCTCCCTCTCCCCCTCCTTCCATCCCTACCTCCCTCCCTCCTTCCATCCTTGTCTCCCTCCCTCTCTATTAACACCACAACACTCCTCCCTCCTACCTTACTGTATTCTCTATGGCAACGTTAGATCTTAATTAAGGACTCCCACTCCCACTCCTCCTCCTCCTCCTCCTCCTCCTCCTCCTCCTCCTCCTCCTCCTCCTCCTCCTCCTCCTCCACATAAGCGACTGTTGACCAAGCTAAGGGCACATGGCATAGGAGAGCAATTATGTTCATGGATTGGCGATTGGCTTTCAAATCGTAAACAACGGGTAGTAATAAATGGTGAGGCATCTGATTGGTTAGATGTCACTAGTGGGGTGCCTCAGGGCTCGGTCTTGGGTCCTACTCTTTTTCTGATATATATCAACGATCTGGACTGCGGACTTGTATCTAAAATATCAAAATTTGCAGATGACACCAAATTAGGCGGTAAAGCATATACTAGAGAAAACTGCGAACTCATACAAAGTGATCTCGACAAACTATCAGATTGGAGTGATAAATGGCTATTAAAATTCAATTCCGATAAATGTAAAGTAATGCATATAGGCAATGATAACCTCAAATATAACTATCAAATGCAAAATAAATCGTTAACTGAAGTACAGCAGGAAAAGGATTTAGGTGTCATCATCAGTAATGATCTGAAAACCAGTTCGCATTGCCTAGCTGCCAGTTAAAAAGGCCAAATATGTGTTGGGCTTTATTTTTTTAAACGTAACTTTGAACATAAAAACTCCGAAACGTAATGACACCAATATAAACGTCCTTGGTTAGGCCGCACTTGGGATATGCCGTTCAATTCTGTCCGCCCTGTTTCGTAAAAGATCAAGCCAAAGGGAATCAGGGCAAAGAAGAGAACCAAACAAATTCCATCTTTGCGAAATTCAAATCTATTTGGAAGAGAGCACTGCGGAAGCCGAGAAAAACTTAATATGTTTTCCTTAAAGGATCGTCAGACCCGTGGGGAACTTGATAGAAACCTTTAAGATCCAAAGGTTTTGATCGTCATTAAATCAAGAGAACCTATTCGATGCTTTTCAACTCAAGTGACAACAAGAAATAATGGTTTAAAACTAAACGGGCAACGTTGCATCACCGATCTCCGTAGTAAAAAATTATTTCAATGTTAGAGTCGTTGATCGATGGAACAAGTTACCAGCAAATGTTGTCGGAGCCAACACCAATAATACATTCAAAAAAACACAGACTTGACGCACACTGTAAAAAGTAATGGGGGTAGGATAAGTTGGCGAATTCGTATCTAGTCCCCCGTGAATCGATTAGTTGTAGTAGTTGGTAGTGGTAGTTGTAGTTAGTATTTTTCAGATCTATCATTCTGAACTATGGAACTTCTATGTTCCCATCCTCTTAGGGACATGTATCTTGTTACAACCGTTCTTACAAGTATAGTTGAAGTTAGTAGTATGTAGTTCAGCAGATACCCTCGCTATGGACCAATAGGTCTCCTGGTGTCTGTTTACTCCTATGTAATCCTATTGTAAATCCTCCGCCTCATAGCTCCCTCTCCTCTCCCTTCGTAATCAATATTAGTTCAGACAAATTGATCGCAACAGTCGAAGCCCGTGGACGAATAGTAATTTATGAACTCTTTGGGTCTAATATTTTTCTTTGTTCCTACTACGTACATACTTCCTGCCTCTTTTGGTCTTCCTCATCGATCAGTGTCTTAGTACGCCTCCATATATGTAGAAGAGACAAGGTTAACACCATGGGTAAGGTATTGGAGGTGTTTTAATTGGGCCTAGCTTGTTAATCCGAAAACCAACCAAAAAAAAAATAATAAAATATTAATTTTTTTTTTTTTTTTGTGAAAAAACACAACACACCAAAAATAGTAGAATCAATATGAATAATACGCACGTACACACATTCTTTATACTTCATATTATTTCCATTATTATTTTTTTTTATTTTTCGACAACTACTTTAAATTATCAGTCAGGTATCGTATATTCTCCTTTGCCCAATAGCTCTTAAATATTTCGATGGGAGTTCACATTTCCACCCTGACAAAGTGTTTAGGTACATGCTTTATAATTAAATCGTTCAATTTTATTGATCATTTGCACCTGTTGACCTCGATTATATGTTTAATAATAAGACCATAAGAATATAAGAACGTAAAGAAGCTACAAGAGGCCGTCGAGACCTACAAGTAGTAGTTTTTTTTTCCTGTTACTTAACACTACCTACATCCACCTTGCATCCCCATCCATTAAATTGTCTAGCCTCCTTTTAACCCCATTGAGACCCAGAACATAATTTCCATTGTAATTTGGGTGCCATTAGACGATTTTTTTTTTTGCGAATATAAGCAATATTTTATACATATGACCTGTTTAGTATCCTTGTCGACTAACTAATTTGGTATATTAAGTGACTTTTCTTAATTGTATGGCTAACAACAGACAATTTGATATAGCAAAGGAAAGATCTGGGCTTGAAAGGGTTCAAACTCCCTATTGACTCCTCAGTCCTCACTAACTACCCCAATAGTACCCCATGACTGAATGAATACACTATATGTCATCCCAGAATCTATCCATACCATACCTCTTCGTCGTTGCCAGCTAATTGAACTCATTCCTTCGTTATCAAGTCTTGTATTTCTACTTTTTATCTTCTCATTTTTTCTCTCTCCCTCTTTGGTCAACCCGATATAATTGATTTGCTCATTTTATTGACCATTTTACACTGTTACATGTATTTTTATTTTTATAAACTAGTCATGCTAGAAACTACCATACATGTCTCAATCGGTTCTTACGAAGCTAATTATCCTAGTATCTATCTTATCTCTCCATGCTTATGCCTGTTATCCTATTCGTCATTCTTTATTCTTACTTATCTTCTAATCTAATTTATGTATCTTTTATCTTAAATTCTTTCTATTTCTTTCGTCATCTCTTTTATTTCTACTCTTTCCTCTCATCTCTCATATATTTTCGCCCTCTGTGCTAATGTAAAAAACTAATTCCATCGTTATAGTTCTTTTTATTTTGTCTTTCCCATATATTTTTATGTTCTCTCTCTCCTTGCTAATGTAACAATAATTCCTTCGTCATAATATGTGTTAATGTACATAACTAATTCCTTCTTTTCTTTATTTCTAGAGCTCCTTAAGTCCTTTCTCCTTCCCTGCCCGGGCCCATTACCTTACGCCTTACTACACGAGTCCCTTCGGTCATCCATCATAATTAGCCACCTTGCGGAACACCTTGTGTAAAAACGACAGCTTTGAACCCCTGGTACTCAGCCCTCCCATATTCTCCCTCCAATTCCCTCCCCTCCCTTCCCCTGGACCTATCTGATCCTGCCCCTTCCGATCAGCGTTCCCTCCTTCCCCTTCGGCACACCCACTCCCCCCTCCTTTATCCCCCTCTCCCTCCCTGGTAGCACCTCCCTACATTCCCCTTCTTCTCCCTTCCCTTCCCCTTTCCTTCCCTTCCCTATCCACCCCCCCCCCCTCCTCCTACTTCCCCCATCCCTTCCTTTTCGCTTCCTTCCCTCCCCTCCCCTAACACTTCCCCTCCCCCCACCCCACCCTTCCCTTCCCCTTCCCTTTCCTCGTCTCACCCCTTACCTCCCCCTCTCCCTCCCTCTCCCCACCCCACCCCTCTCCTCCCTCACCGAAGCCACCAGACACCACATGAAAGATTGCCTGTTCAGGGTATGAAGTATATATATAACGCTTATATCGCATGAGTTAATCACTTTCCTGTCGAACTGAATCACTCATGTAACTACTGACGAAACGAAGTTATAGTAGAGGTGACACAGAATGTTCAATAAGGATATGTATTGGAGGGAGAGGTAGGAAGTAATCTCTAAGGAGGGGAGGAGTAAGATGCTTATATGTCACTATGGTTTTTGCTCGTAAAAGAGAAACACCGCCTTGCTGTTTCTTAGATACCTCTTCTCCTCTCTCTCTCTCTCTCTCTCTCTCTCTCGTATCTCTCTCTCTCTCTCTCT
>JACEEZ010024054.1:109938-122438 GCA_016584305.1 Chionoecetes opilio
ATACACCTATACATTATATGTGGGGAACAACATACTAAAATTTACCAAAATTGATCACCACAAAGGTCCTAACTATGACGTCATAAGACGATGACAGCCATCGCACTAAAAATAACCACTATTTCCTTATTTCAAAGCTGTAGCTGTAGGTTACAAAAGAGTTTACATTTTTTATACTATTATGTTGATATAACAATTTTTATACAAAGTTTTATACTAACAAAACACGGACAGGCGAGGTCATGAACGTCATCAATGACGTCATGACATACATGTACATTTCTAAAAATTATAGAATACACAGTGCATTTTAAGCCCTACTTCATCACGGGAATAACCGTGTCAGTTTAATAGTCTCTATTTTCATCATCAGACACTGCTTCCTCACTCATATTGTCACAATGCCCTTCTTGACATGGTCCGCATACCCGTGAACAGATAAGTCCGTGTGTTTTGCAAGCACCGAATTTAAACTACAACCACGAGAACAATTGCAGTGAATTATTTTCAGAAGTTTTTCTGGCGCGGGTTTGAAGTATCCATCATCACTGGAACTAGACTGTTTTTTCTGAAATTCCCATCCCCATTCAGTAGTGTCCATGGCCTCACATTGTCCATCCAAAGCATCATTTGGAGGTAACTCCGAAGGGCATGATACTTCGTTGCAGAGGAGGTGGGTGGCAGTCGTTCAGGTGTAATAAAGCTTTTGGCTGAACCAACTTTTCGGCAGAGACTAGAATACCTCATTGCAGACAGATTGTCTCCAGGTTTGCCCCGAACAATGCCACCATCGCTTTACACCCAGCGCCCTTCAATCTCACTATGTTTTTCTTAGGTGTGGTAAACATTTTTAGCACAGCTATTGAAGACAGAGTCTCCTTTCAAAACCTTGTGTAGAGCGAGTTTTTTTCCGATTCCAAAAACCGCGGAAGTGGTATCCATCCCGTGAATGCATGCAGGAACAGAAGACTGCTGCAGACATCGTTTCCAAGCAACTTCTTCATAACCTTAATTGTCGTATACTGTTGCAGGACTCCCTTTATCCGAGTAGAAATAAAGCTTGTTGCCATCGCTGGTTGACGCGTGATGAAGTAACAACACCAATAGATCTGTATCTTCGCCAATGAGACTAGTCCTTTTGTTTTGGGTGACATGACACTGCTGCCTTAACAACTCCACATCTGCATCCCCCTCTGATTGTATTACGTTGCAACCTCTGTCCTTCATGCGTTGTGAAATCAGATTGGGTAAGAGACTGTTTTTCTCCACATTAGAAAGGAATCCTCCTTTTTTCCCGACAAATTTCGTTCCTTCCGCAATGTTTTACTTTGTTTTTAATTTCAGAGGAGGAAAAAAAAATGTGCTTACTTAAATTTGTAGCCCAAGTCTTTCCGCATCCAATGATACCCATATCATCGCCCTACGTCAAAAACTCAAGGAGGAGTAGGGTTTGGAAACCCCCCCCCTAAAATCACGTTTTCTATCCGTAATTAGTTTTCTATGAGGAAAATCAATTTTTTTTCAAGAACAAAAAGTTCTTAGAATTAAATTTTACGTATATATACCAACTTTCACGTTTGTAGGTTCAATAACAAAAAAAAATGCCCGATAGGGGAAACGATCCCCTTAACATTTTATAGCTTTGGCGGCCATATTCTTTGACGTCACATTTGGACCCTTTGTGGTAACCATATTTTGGTAAACTTTTAGTATGTTTTTCCCTACATTACTACCAAAAAAAACAATAAAACGCTTTCTTGGAATTTGTTCAGGGTAAAGGTTTTTTTTTTCGTATTTTGACTGGACTAGTTAGGTTAGGTTTCATTACAACCTATAAGGTTAGGTTAGGTTTCATTAAAACCTTTAAGGTTAGGTTAGGTTTCATTAAAACCTATAAGGTTAGGTTAGGTTTCATTAAAACCTTTAAGGCTAGCTAGGTTAGGTTTCATTAAAACCTATAAGGTTAGGTTAGGTTTCATTATTAAAAATTTTTTTTGGGGGGAGGGGTGGTTGCGCAAAATAAAACTATCTCCATTGCAACAAGCACCTATTGTAGGCCAAGAAAAAATAGTTGATGTCTCTGAAAACGACCGCGAAACTCTCGTCCATTATTACCAAAATTTGTTTCGTAGTCTATATGAAACCATAGTCGTTTCGTACACTCAGCTCAGAATTGAACTTGACTACTAAGTTTTCGAAACGACACCAGGTATGTACGAAAATACTCAAAATCAGTGTACGAAACTAACTACCTTTCAATTCAAAATACCTAATTAAGAAAGGTTTTTTTTTATTAGGCCAAGTTTTTTTATTCATTTAACTTCCTGTAATCCCCCAGAGTAGCTTCTATGGACCACTGTGGTTCGCGGCCGTACCCCTGGCCGCGGCGGTACGGGGCTGGCGCCGTTATAGTGGAAAGAGAGCTGCGCGTTCGCTCTTTAGGTCGACACACACACACTCGGGGGCTAACACTGCACTCTTAGCCTCTCTCGCTTTACCACATACCCACACCTGTCACTACACACCTGTACGGCCTCGCAAAACACCTGTCCTACACACTGTACGGCCCCGCAACACACCTGTAAACCCCGGGGGTCGCAAGACACCTGTCCACGACACACCTGTACGGCCTCGTAAACACCTGTCACTATACACCCGTACGGCCTCGCAAACACCTGTCACTACACACCTTACGCCCGCAACACACCCGAATACACACCCTGTACGGCCTCGCAAGACACCTGTCACTACACACCTGTACGGCCTCGCAAGACACCTGTCACTACACACCTGTACGGCCTCGCAACACACCTGTTGTCTGTGTATCACCGTAAATAAATGACTTGGAAGGTTCGACGATGCACTAGGTTGGAAGTTTAGTAGTAGTAGTAGGTGTTAATAGTAGTTGTAGGTGGTAATAGTAGTAGTAGGTGGTAATAGTAGTAGTAGGTGGTAATAGTAGTAGTAGGTGGTAATATAGGCTATCACATGCCAGCAGCCAACACCCAGCCACTGCCTGGCCGGCCAATGTATTTGTTTTGGTGATGGCAAGATGGCGGCTGGTGGCTGGTGGCTGACTTCAGTATCTCGGCCACAGCTAGCCCAGATCCGCGATCCATGTTATATAGATCAGTGCTAACAACAGATGATTTTATATAGCAAAGGAAAGATCTGGGCGTGAAGGGGTTAATAGAAACCTTAAATTAGACGAGAGTAAAAGTAGTAAAGTAAAGTAGGAAGTCAATCCACCAATTCTTCATCCCATTTCCTTCTCATTTTCTTCTATCTCTTTATTATTTTTTTCACTCTCTTCATTGTCAATCCATTTGCCTAACCCTTTTGTGAATTGACTTTTTTTTTTTTTTACGTTGGAGCCTAATGGTGGGGGAGAAGGGGTACAGTATATAGTGGAAGGTGGAGTGGGAGAGGTAGTTGTGTAGGGGGGAAGGGGTAATGGTGTGGGTGTAGGGGGTATAGTATATAGTGGAGGGTGGAGTGGGAGGGGTAGTAATGGGGGGGAAGGGTAATGGTAGAGGCCTGACATCATAAGCTCGTGTTGGGTAAGGAGTGAATTATAAATATACTATAATAATAAAATGTATCGTAAAAGAAACGTAGTGGATGTACGTCATTTAGTGTGTTAGGAAAGCTACTCACAATAACATTAATAAACTTTACTATTAACCTCCGTGATGGTTTCTCCGTGATGTTAAAAATAAGTCAGGTAAAACGGTATATATCAAGTGGCATAAACAGTTATTAAAAGCGGATGGGCTTACTAAATCTCTTCACTTGGAGGTGCGTTGGAGTGTGTGTGTGACGGGTGGATGATGGGAGAGGAAGGAGAGGGGGTGGATGATGGGGGGGGAAGGAAAGGGGGTAGATGATGGGAGGGGAAGGAAGGGGGTGGATGATGGGAGGGGGGAAGGGAGGGGAAGGGGGGGACAAGACAAGGAAAGGGTGGGAAGGGAAGGGTAGGGTGGTCAGATGTACACTGGAAAAAAAGGACGATTTTCAATTAAACCTGAAACGTACAACCGAAACGTGAGGCGACCTTTAAATGGTTCATTCACATAGGGCAAAGTGAGGGCTGAAGGGGGGGGGGAGAGAGAGAGAGAGAGAGAGAGAGAGAGAGAGAGAGAGAGAGAGAGAGAGAGAGAGAGAGAGAGAGAGAGAGAGAGAGAGAAGGGTAAGAAATAGAGGAAGGAAGGAACAGGACTAAGAAAATATGGAAAGTGGAAAGATTTGTGAAAGTAAAAAAGTAGTAGCAGTAGTAACAATAATAGTAGTAATAGTTGTAGTAGTAGTAGTAGTAGTAGTAGTGGTTGTGGAAGTAATAAAAGTAGTGATAGTTGTTTGTGCGGTGGTGTTGCCATAGTGAGAATGATAAAAACAGGATCACAACAGATCATGTAAGATTACTCGCACGTAAAGCTTGCATCTCTCTCTCTCTCTCTCTCTCTCTCTCTCTCTCTCTCTCTCTCTCTCTCTCTCTCTTCTCTCCTCTCTCTCTCTCTCTCTCTCTCTCTCTCTCTCTCTCTCTCTCGTCACCTCGCCTCCTCAGCTGCCTGTATAGAGAGTGTTGCCTTGTCTTGCCTCCAGGGGCCTCCGTCGCCTCTCGCACTAAGAAGAATGAATGTCCTGGGCGGCTCAAGGTATTATGGTGTGTAATCCTATAATGTTCGCATCACTTGGCCAAGATATGTGAGGGAATTACCCTTTCCTAGGGGTGCGTGGGGACTCGGGGAGGTGGGAGGGGTAGTTATGTAGGGGGAAGTGGTAATGGAGGAGAAGGGGTACAGTATATAGTGGGATGGGTGTAGGGGGAGTTAGAGTAATGGTGTGGGGGGTAGGGGGTATAGTACATTGTGGAGAGGGTGGAGTGGGAGGGGTAGTATTGGAGGGGGGAAGGGTAATGGTGGGGGAGAAGGGGTACAGTATATAGTGGAGTGGGTGGAGTGGGAGGGGTAGTTATGTAAAAAATAAAATCATCAATCGGGTAATTTTCCCGATTGATGAGGTTATTTATTTAGGCAACGCTAATTTATACATGGTACTAATTCATTTATCAGAAAACGAAATATATAAGTAAATAGATAACATCATCAATCGGGAAAATTACCCGATTGATGATTTAATTTATTTATTTAACGCTAATTTATGCATGGTTTTAATTAATTTATTAGATAATGAAATACATCAATGGAAAGCTAATAAAATTGCGCTTCTATTGATCCCTTCTCAATATTAGTAATTTTGTGTAGGTGTAGTGTGTGGTTGGTTGTGGGTTGGGGTTGTGTGTTTTGTGGGTGGTTTTGTGGGGGGGTTTGGGTGGGTGTTTTTGGTGTTGTTTTTTTTTTTTTTTTTTTTTTTTTTTTTTTTTTTTTTTTTTTTTTTTTTGGGTTTTTTTTTTTTTTTGTATGTTGGTGTGTTGGGTGTTGTTTGTTTTGTGGGGTTGTGTTGTGGGTGTTGGGGGGGTGGTTTGGTGTTTTTTGTTGTTTGGGTTTGGGGTTTTTGGGTGGTGGGGGGGGGGGTGGGGGGTTTTTGTGGGGGGTGGTTTTGGGGGGGGGGTGTTTGTGGGTGGGTGGGGGGGGTTGGTTGGTGTGGGGGGTGGGGTTGTTTTGTGGGGGGTGGGTGGGGGGTGTTTGGGGGGGGGGGGTTGGTGGGGGGGGGGTCGTTTGGGGTTTGGGTGGGTGGGGGGGGGGGTTTTTTTTTGGGTTTTTGTTGTGGGTTTTTTTTGGGTTTTTTGGTTTTTTTTGGTTTGTTGTTTTGGTTTGTTTTTTTTTTTTTTTTTGTTTTTGTGGTTTTTTTTTTTGTTGTTTGGGTTTTTGGGGCCTTTTTGTTTTGTGTTGTGGGTTTTTGGGGGGGGTTTTTGTTTTTTTTGTTTTTTTGTTGTTGGTTTTTGGTTTTTTTTTTTTTTGGGGGGGTTTTTGTTTGGGGGGGTTTTTTGTTTTTTGGGGGTTTAGTTTTTTTGTGGGGGGGGGTTGGGGGGGGTTTTGTGGGGGGGGGGGTTGTGGGGTTTTGGGGGGGGAAAAAAGGGGGGGGGGGGGGGGGGGGGGGGGGGGTTTTTGTTTTTTTGTGGTGGTGTGGTGGTGGTGGGGGGTGGTGTGTGGGGGGGTTGTGTTGTGGTGGTGTGTGTGGGGGTTGTTTGTTTTTTTGTGTTGGAAAACAACTGAAATGGGAAGGTTGTAGGGATTACTCCCTCTTTTGGGACATTTGCATTGCACAAATTATATGGTGTACCATTTTTTTGAGTACGAAAAATATATTTAATTTACTATAACGCGTTCGCCACAATTTGTTTTCTCACAAGCAACACTTACCCATCAAAAGTTATGTAAAGGGAGGATCTCAATTTACCCCCTGTTTTCCAAATTATCTATAAAAAAATTTTTCGGATTTCTGGCTGCCAAAACTTCCAATTTGACGACGATCATTTTTTTTTTTTTTGCCGAAAAACATGAGTCTTAAAAAACCTTAGGGAAGTAAAAAAGGGTTTCATCTTGAGGGTTCTACATATGCGTAACGTTTGTCAAATATCTCATGGTGTTGAGAAAATTGATGTTTTGTAAAATTTCGAATATGCTATTTTCTCGGTTTTTCCCAAATTTAAATTTTTTTTTTCTTTACGCTCTTTGATAGCCCTTTTATCTACTTCATATTTACTTCTCTATTCTGTTGACTTATCTCCCATAGTTTTTTAGATATTAAAAAAACTGTTTTAAAAAAAAAAAAATCAGGCCCTTCATCAATGCATCCCCCTTGCAAAATTTGCAATTTTTTTAAAAAAAATACTGCTTAAAAAATTTTTCTAGCATTTTTTCGGGCATGCTAACACGAATTGGACTTTTTTTCAGTATCAAAAAGTTTTCAAACAAACTCAAAAAATTAAACTTTTATTTCTTCACTTAAAAACAACACTATTTTTACTGTTAATGAAGTTTTTAATTTTTTATTATTTTTTTTTACTTTAAAAAAATTTTGGAAAAATGATCATTACTATCAAGACAAACTTAATTCTTCACATAAATTTTGCCAAATTAAGTATTTGTTTTAAAGAAACAGAAAAAACAAAGCAAGACGTAAGGCGAAGGCTTCAGGAGAGAAGGCTGCGCCCCGGGCCCGGGTGTTGCGTCCCCCGCTCACTCCTCCACAAACAGCATCTCCTTCAGCTGCTCCTCCATCGGCTGGACCCAGGTCCCCCACCTCCGCTGCCCGTGCTAAAAGGAAGGGGCCCCTGTGCCGGGCTACCCCAACGTGCCGCCTCCACCGGGGGCGTCAGCGGGCGTCAGCAGTGGTGTCCCGACCAGCTGCACCCTGCTGCCCCAACACCCCACGCTAAACCGTCGCTGGACGGCTGCAGCGGCTCCCCGGGCCTTCAGCCCCGGGCACCTAAAGGGGCGAACTGCTGCTCCTCGGGCCGCGGGGTTGGTCAAACTTTTCGAAGTAAAGCTGTCCCCGAGCCGGGTGGCGAGGCCCAAAGCTATGAGGTGGACGTCGGGGCTGGAGGACGCACCGCTTACCGTACTTGTCCGCTTGATTCGTTGGGGGAAAAACCCCTTTGAGATGCATCTTGGGGGGCGCTGCCCAGCCCGCCACCAGACGGGAACGTCGCACGCTGCCCGGGTTGGCATACGGTAAAGGGCACGCCGGCGTAGCCCAGCCCCGCAACGCGTCGCCAGAGCTCAGGGCGTGGATCGGGGCGCGCCCCCCCACCCCCACGCCGGGTCCGAAAGTTTTCCCACATGGGAGCATGGGGGGTTTGTTGCCCCCCTTTTCGCCCCTTTCCCTGATCACTCTCGGCCCCTAAGGGGACGCGATCCACCCCCCCGTAAAACCTTCGCCGAGCCTTCCGTCACCGGGAGGTCGAAAAGGGTCCCCCACAGGCAGCCCAGAGCGGGCTCCCCCTTGCTCCTCGAGGTCCTCCATCTTTTCCTCCCAGCACCCATCGGCCCCACGGGGCCTGCATACGGGGCATACCTACCCTTCCCTCTCAGAACACTCTCCATGGGGGGTTCAAGGTTTTTTCACGCTTACTTTGCCCACCAAATGTTTGGACATTAAGACTTTTTTTTTAAATTTTTCAAACAGAATTAAGGATCTTTTTTTAAAAACCCCAAAAAAACCCCCTCCCCCCCCCCCGGCTCCCTTGCAGTAGTCGGTACTTAACCCATGCTTCAAAAAACCCGGCCCCCTCCGGTTTTAAAAAATTTTTTTTGTACTCATTTTTTTTAGAGTTAGGAAACAGTTCCAAGAGCTAAATCCAAGCACCCGCTCCACTACCCTTCCCCCTCCCCCCTCCTACCTACCCCACCTAGAGCCCTACCCTCCCCCCTCTCCCCCCTCCTACTCTACTACCTAGGGGCCTACCCTCCCCCTCTCCCCCCTCCTCCCCCCAGCACCAATAGAACCACATTGGCTCCGAAGCGCATACCCCCGCCAAGGAAAGCGAATTTAAAAACAATTTTTTTAAAAAACACAATTTAAAAAGACTTCTTATTGATGCCTTTTAAATCCAAAATAAAAATATAGTAATAATATATATATATATTATATATTTTTAAAAATAATAATATTTAATAAAAAAATAATAAAATATTAATATTAATTTTCTGGGTGCTCAAAACATTCAAAAATTTACTGACGATCAGTTTTTGTTTTTTTTTGTCGAAAACTAGGGGTTGAGAAGAAAACCCTTTTCGAAGTAACAAAGGGGTTTATCTTGAGTGTTCTACTGAGCGTAATCGGTTTTTCAAAAAACCCCATGGTTTCGAGAAAATTGATATTTTTTTATAAAAGTCAAAAGCTATTTTTTCGTTATTTGCCATTAAAATTTTTTTTTTACGTCCAAAGATACCCCTTATCTACTTTATATTTACTTTTTTTATTCATGTTGCACTTATCTACCATAGTTTTTTAGTTATTGAAAAAAACGTAAATTTAAAAAAAAATCAAGCCCCTTGCAAAATTTTTCATATTTTTTTTAAAAATTTATCTGCTTAAAAAAAAAAAATTTGAATTTACGGGCATTCTAAAAAACAATATGGGGTCATTTCAGTTACAAAGATTAAATCTATTTCACCAACTCCAAAGACGTTACTTCCCAAAATTTCCCTTAAAACCCAAATTAGACAAACTTTCTACAAGCTAAACTATGATGGGAATTCTTTTCCCTGTATTCCTTCCTTCTATCTTCCCCTTCCCTCAACACTCCTTCCTTTTTTCCCTTCCTTTTCCTTCCTTCCTTCCTTCCTTCCCAAACATTCCTTTTCTCACACCTTCCTTTTTTCCTTATTCCCCTTCAAACCCCAAAACTCCTTTCCCTTTTTTCTTGCTTCCCTTTCCAAACCTCCTCATTTTCCCCCACTCAATTTCCCCCTTCCTTTTGCAAACCCTTTAAAACCCTTTTACTTCCCTTTTTTTCCTTTCCCTTCCTTCCCTCCTTCCTTCCTCCCTTTAAATCCCTCAAATTCCTTCAAACCCTTCTTCCTCCTAACTTTCCCCTTAAAATACCTTCCTTCCTCCTAATCCTCCTTCCACACCCTCTTTCTTTCCCCCTTGCACTGACACCCTTCCTTTTTTTTCCCTTCCTTCCTTCCCCTCCTTCCTAATCCTCTCTTCCACTCGTCTCTTTCTTCCTTCCTTCACCTCCCTTCCCCCCTCCCTCCCACCTTTAATCCCTTTAAAACCCTCCCCTTCCCCTTCCCTTCCCTTTCCTTTTTCCCTTTCCCCCTTCCTTCCTTTTCCTTTCCCCTTTCCCTTTCCCTTTCCTTTTCCCCCCCCCCCCTTCCTTAATCTTTCCCTTCACCCCTCTCTTTTATCCCCCGCTCCCACACCTTGGCGGGGGTAAAAGGGCCGAGTCGCCCTCCCCAAAGCCTGTTTGGTGCCGACCAAAGGGGGTTTCCCCCCGTCTCCGTCGTATTTGGGGGTTCAGGGTTACATGCAAGAACAAGAAAATAAAATAAATTTTCCATCCTATCTAGACACTTGCAAGTACCAAATACAAGGGTTTTGACTAAAAGCGCCGCCACGTCAGCCGAACTAGGGGGATCAAAAGCTGACCGAATGCACAGGGACGCTGCCATTGCGAACTCCTCTCTACCAACCTTGCCCCCGGGGCGGTGAGAACGAGAGAGAGAGAGAGAGAGAGAGATTAAAATAAAAAAAAGAGACAGAAACACTTTCGCCTTTAATTGAACTACTTTTGAACTCTGAATCTTATAAATTTAAAATACAAAATAAAAAAATAAAAGGAGAGAGAGAGAGAGAGAGAGAGAGAGAAAAGAGAGAGGAGAGAGAGAGAGAGGAGAGAAAAGAGAGAGGGAGAAAGGGGGAGAGAGGGGGATGGCCCCCTTCCCCTTTACGTATTATTGCTCCCTTGACGAAGACTGGGGCCCTAAAAATTTTTCGCTCCCGTGTCCATGGCCCCTTTTCCGCCGCCATGTAAAATAAACCCTCCTTCTGTCGCCTCTAAAAATTCCATACGTCTCCCGCCTCGATTAAAACTTGTGCACTCCATTACGAGCATAATTACCCGCCGGCTCAGTTTTGCGGGGTTATAATGAAATAGGGAGGGGGAAAGGGAAGGAGGATTTTGGAGGTAAGTGCTGATTAAAAAAAGAGGGGAAAAGAGGAAGAAAGGGAAAAGGGGAGGGAAAGGAGGGGAGGAAGAAGAGGAAGGGGAGGGGGAAAAGGGGGGGAGGGGAGGGGAGGAGGAGGAGAAAGGGGGGGGAGGAGAGGGGGGAGGGAGGGGGGGGGGGGGGGGGAAGGGAGGAGAGTGAAAATGAGAAAGGGGAAAAAGGAAGGGGGAGGGGGGGAAATTTTTTGGTTAAAAAGGGGGGGTTTTAAAATTTATGTTTGGAAAAAAAAGGGGGTTTTTGGAAATTTTTTAATAGTTTTTTCTGAGGTAAAGGAAAAAGAAAAGGTAAAATTAAATTTTCCATGAAGTAAAGGGAATTTTTTAAATTTTTTTTAAAAAAACCCTTTTTTTTTATACATTTATAGGAAAATCAATTTTTGATAACTTTTTTTTTTAACTGAAAAAAAACCCCATTTTTTCTTTTTTGAATGAATTTGGGGGGGGGGTTTTTAAGGGATTTTTTTTGTTTTTCCTTTCGTAATACCTTTTTTTCCGGGACCTAGGTTTTTTAAAAGATTTTCCCGAAAAAAAAAACTAGTTTTTTTTTTTCTTGGAAAATTTGTATGTTTTGTTTTTGAGACCCCGTAATTTCCTTGTTTTGGTACCATTAAATAATGTTCAAAATTTTAAGTAGATGATAACCCTTGTTAAGTATTTTTTTTCGTTACTTTTCGTTATTTTATGGTTTCGACCAACATTTTTTTATGAAAGGAAAAAATTCAAAGGGGTTTAAAAGCTTTTTTGGAGTTGACTTTTTTCCTTGTTTTTCCATGGGTTATTGTCCTAGGGAAAATTTTTATTTTTGGTTCCTACGACTTATGTGGTCTGATTAGAGGTTAGGACCGTGATTTCAGCCGTTTTCAAGTGCCTCTGGTGTCTCTTTATGACCTGGTTGATGTATTTGAACGGGAATTACCACGTGTAGGTGTCGCGGCCTCTTGTAGCTTCCTTATTTTCTTATGTTCTTCTGTTCTTATTTGTGTTTAAGCGGAGTTTTAAGCAGCTTTCGGCGATACAATTTTCCGGTGATCATTTAAAGTAATATTTTTTGTATTTAAGGTTTTCGTTGCCGCCAAACATCCCTGGTGGATTACAGATTGACTTGCTTGCTTGTAGTCGTGAAGATGAATAATGATGGTGGTGGTGGTGGTGGAGGGTTGACCTTATGCTATTTAGATTATATTTAGCCTCGCAAGGGTGCATGCCGCTCTTATTACTCCGCTCCCTCCTCCTCCTCCTCCTCCTCCTCCTCCTCCTCCTCCTCCTCCTCCTCCTCCTCCTCCTCCTTCCTTCCTCTATCCATCTTCCTCCTCCTCCTCCTCCTTCCTCTATCCTCCTCCTCCTCCTCCTCCTCCTCCTCCTCCTCCTCCTCCTCCTCCTCCTCCTCCTCCTCCTCCTCCTCCTTCCTCTATCCTCCTCCCTTCCTCTATCCATCCTCCTCCTCCTCCTCCTCCCCTTTATCCTCCTCCCCTTTCTCCTCCTCCTTCCTCTCTCCTTCTCCTCCCTTCCTCTATCCATCCTCCTCCTCCTCCTCCCCTTTCTCCTCCCCTTCCTCCTCCTCCTCCTCCTCCTCCTCCTCCTCCTCCTCCTCCTCCTCCTCCTCCTCCTCCTCCTCCTCCTCCTCCTCCTCCTCCTCCTCCCAAGTCAATGAACTTTTGTATTGACTGATAGAAGGTCAAGGACACAATCATCACCGCCACTGTTGCGGGGAAGTAAAAGCCACGTAATGTTTTCTCTCGGGGATAAGTCGCGATAATACACTTTTCTTTTTCTTCTTATTTTCTGGCGGCGAGGGCTCGGTGGCATTTGCATGGTTCTAGTGTTTCGTGCACCGTTGTTTCTTGTTTATTACATGTATTAA
>JACEEZ010024054.1:127438-142193 GCA_016584305.1 Chionoecetes opilio
TGCTATGGATTGAGTCACTCCAATATATTTATCTCTATGCAATACGCTTATTTAGTCTAATCATTATGGACAAACTGTATCAAATGAGCTACCGTAGATAACACTAAAGTCGCCAGGACAAAGTTTTTTTCTATTTACAGACGTCTGGTGGCGTTAATACTTACATTTCTACATCCATGATTTCAGGAAAGTTAGAAGGGTCTCTCTGGAAAGTCTGTGTCCTTTTATGTCTTCATCTGTGTCATATTATGGCTATAAATGAACAAATTATAAAAATATCACCAGAGTAGCGACCAACAATAAGGTCGCCATCTAGTGTTTATTTACTGAGTGTCCTCCGGCCGTCGTCGTCTCCCGAAAAAAAACCGAGTAGTGAAATTTGAAACCGTCCATACTTACAGATACAAAGCATAAAACAACGCTGAAACAGAGTAGATTATACAGTCATGATATAAACTACTGTGTATCATCTTCAGTGGCACATACAAATCAGTAGTGATGCTATACTTCGTAATATTTGGCGGCTGGCGACATTATTGCAGCTGGCAATTATACTGTTATCTACGGTATGCATTGAGAGTCACTCCAATATATTTTCCTTAATGTAATACGCACTGAATTATTCTAATCATTATGAGGTCATTTATGGGGCTTCTTCATGGGGACTGGCAGCTAGCGGGCTTTTTGTTACTTTTTTTCACCTTTGGTCAATCCTTTTTTGACGTTAATAAAATATAAAAAGATACGCACTGAATTAGTTTAATATATATGGACAAACTGTATCAAATCATCTATTTATTCGTTGATAGTCACTCCAATATATTTTCCTTAAATGCAATATGCTGAATTAGTCTAATCATTATGAACAAACTATATGGAAGGAGCTGTACGTTGCGAGTCACCCCAATATAATTTTCTTCATGAATTACGCCGAGTTAATCAATATGAACAATCCTATCCTTAAATATAAATAGAAACAAATCAAGAAGAATAGAATGTATATAGTTTTCATTCTGTTCTCTCATCTCCTATTTATCCTTACTGTATGCAATGAGGTATGGAATGAGGCAGCAGCAAGGAGGGCATGGCTAGGGGCGTGCAGGGCGGCTCTCAGCGAGGGGGACTCAGCTAAACGAGTCACCAGAGGCCGCAGAAGATGGAGTGTTGGTGTAACCCCGGAATGGCGCCCCCTAGAGAGCCCCTAGAGAGCCCGATGAGTAGATGATGCCATAGCTCGGAGTGCCATTGTAGAAAGGAGGAGAGAGACAGTGCCATAGTGAGAAGATTGTCCTTATGGTTTATGTATGAATAATCTAAAGAGGGTCTCGGCTTGGATAGGAATGGAAGTTTGTAAGGGAGTTATTACGAGTTTGTTTTTCTTTCATCTGCCTCTACGTTCTCCTTCATATTTTTTTTAATTCCC
This sequence comes from Chionoecetes opilio, assembly GCA_016584305.1. Lineage (NCBI taxonomy): Eukaryota > Metazoa > Arthropoda > Malacostraca > Decapoda > Majidae > Chionoecetes > Chionoecetes opilio. The sequence continues at coordinate 128,862 of JACEEZ010024054.1, forward strand.
TCTTCCTTCCTTCCTTCCTTTCTCGTTTTTCCTCTAATTCCTTTCATTTGCTTTCTTCTCCTTTTCTTAGAAGCTGTCCCTCCTTCCTCGTTTTTCTTACTTTTTCCCTCATGCCTCCTCTCGTCTCATGTAGCTTTGCGTTAACACACTGCCGGTGATATATAGTGTAGCATATTGACACGTCTTTATCGAAACAGACTCATATATAGTCCTCTAGTTCCTTTAATAATGCCTAATATGCCTTGAACTTGTGTAAGATTTTATTGATTTCCTTGGAGTATCTCTTTCTCTTTCTATATTTATCTCATACCTTATCTGTCATTCCTTCTCCACCCTTCCTTTGCAAAAAAAAAAAAAAATTGCCCCATTCATCCCGCCTTTCTTTTCTTTTTCCACCTTGCAATTTTTCCTTTACAAACCAAAATGATGGACCAGTCTTATTTTTGTGTGTTCTCACGTGAGAGAGTGGGAAGTGTAGTCCTTCAATATGGCCTAATAATGTCTTGTCCTTTATTTCTTCCCCTACTTTCTTTGTCCCATTCATCCCGCCCTCCTTTTTCCTCCTTTCTCTCAATATTTTCCTTTACAAACCAAAATTATGGACCAGTCTTTTTTTTTTTTTTTTTACCTCGTGTCGTTTCAGTGAAATAGTGGGAGAGGAGAGTAGGTAGGAGGGGATGTGTAGGGAGGTGTGTGGCAGGGAGGAGGTGTGTGGCAGGCAGGAGGTGTGTGGCAGGGAGGAGGTGTAGGAAGGTGTGTGGCAGGGAGGTGTGTGGCAGGGAGGAGGTGTGTGGCAGGGAGGAGGTGTGTGGCAGGGAGGAGGTGTGTGGCAGGGAGGAGGTGTGTGGCAGGGAGGAGGTGTGTGGCAGGGAGGAGGTGTGTGGCAGGGAGGAGGTGTGTGGCAGAGAGGAGGTGTGTGGCAGGGAGGAGGTGTATGACAGGGAGGAGGTGTGTGGCAGGGAAGAGGTGTGTGGCAGGGAGGTGTGTGGCAGGGAGGTGTATGGTAGGGAGGAGGTGTGTGGCAGGGAGGAGGTGTGTGGCAGAGAGGAGGTGTGTGGCAGGGAGGAGGTGTATGGCAGGGAGGAGGTGTGTGGCAGGGAAGAGGTGTGTGGCAGGGAGGAGGTGTGTGGCAGAGAGGAGGTGTGTGGCAGGGAGGTGTATGGCAGGGAGGAGGTGTGTGGCAGGGAAGAGGTGTGTGGCAGGGAGGAGGTGTGTGGCAGGGAGGAGGTGTGTGGCTGGAAGGAGGTGTGTGGCAGGGAAGAGGTGTGTGGCAGAGAGGAGGTGTGTGGCAGGGAAGAGGTGTGTGGCAGGGAAGAGGTGTGTGGCAGGGAGGAGGTGTGTGGCAGGGAGGAGGTGTGTGGCACGGAGGAGGTGTGTGGCAGGGAGGAGGTGTGTGGCAAGAAGGTGTGTGGCAGAGGGTGTGTCAGATAATTGCAAAAGTTCCAATTCGATACGAGACCCATTTAAACTTGAGACGGTCCTTTTGTGATCCTCGTTAAGCGTCGTAAGCCGGACATTGCGAGTTTAGGAGCGAAGAACACCAGGTGATGATAGGAAGCACCTGGACACCTGGAGGGGAGGAGCGGGGCTATGCAAGGAGAGACAGGTGGGTGGGGTGAAAAGATGAGTTAAAAAAATAAATGAGGCTTAGCTCGTAGGTGATAAAATGTATGAGATAGAAAGAGATTTAGTAGCATGAAAATGAGTAAGATGCTTCAAGGAGAGGACAGGTGCGTGGGTTGAAAAGGTGAGTTAGAGAAGTAAAATATAAATGTGGCTTAGCTCGTAAATGACAAAATACAGTACGATAAAATAAGAGGTTTAGTAGCATGAAAATAAATAAGATTAAGGAAGAGGGTGGGTAGTGAGTAGCATAGAGAAGGTAGGGTTAAAAGAAGGAAAATGAAAGGCAAAGTACTTTGTTTCTGGATGGGAAATGTGAGATGGAGATGAGACCGACTTAACCCCTTCACGCCCAGATCTTTCCTTTGCTATATATATAAAATTGTCTGTTGTTAGCCATAAAATAACGAAAAGTCACTGAATATACCAAATTAGTTAGTGGACAAGGATACTAAACAGGTCATAGCTATAAAATATTGCTTATAGTCACTAAAAATCGTGTAATGGTACCCAAATTACAATGGAAATTACGTTCTGGGCGTGAAGGGGTTAATAAGGAATATTAATAATTTCAATAATGACTTGGTTTAATATTGCTTCTTTATATATATTATTGTTGAGGTCAGTTTTGTTCGTCTTTCTGAAATCTAATCATTGTTTTATGGATAACTTTATGATATAGTCAATTCCATATTTCACATAATCATAACTAAACGTATTCTGAATATACGTTTTCTCCCATAGTTTAACCCCTTCACGCCCAGATCTTTCCTTTGCTATTATAAATTGCATGTTGTCAAGCGATAAAATTAAGAAAAGTCACTTAATATGCCAAATTAGTTAGTCGTCAAGGATACTAAACAGGTCATATCTATAAAATATTGCAAATGATCACTAAAAATCGTCTAATGGCACCTAAATTACAATGAAAATTACGTTCTGGGCCTCAAGGGGTTAATGTTTTGAGTAATACATTTGATTTGTATCGTAATATTACCTTCCCTGATGTTAGACAAACATGGGAAACGTAAATTGATTGTTTGACTTAATAGTGTAATGTCTAAGATAATATTTTTTTTTTCCCTCTTCCAGGTGTTTGATATACAGTATTGATAAATTCAGTCTCCCTAAGTAAAGCTATGTTACCTGGTACCTATTGATTAATTACATATACTCTCTTGTTGTCGGTAGATCAGACGGCTGTTGTGGATTCATATATGCAATTCCCACCCCACTCATCAGCCTGCTATAAAAGAATATCTATTAGCCACGGTAATTGATTTATACCTCACCGGGGACACATTTTGATGAAATGAATTCACTGCTGGTTGGAGCACTGATGGCATCCTTCCGTTCCTTTTAATACCCACTCCATCCCGTTATTTGTTCACTTCAGAATTATGTTAGTCAGTCAGTCCCGGCAGCGCAGGCAGTCCAGTCAGGCAGGCAGGAGCGGGCAGTCAGGGAAAGGGAAAGGGAAGGAAGGAAGAAGGAAGGCAGGCAGGCAGGCAGGCAGGCAGGCAGGCAGGCAGGCAGGCAGGCAGGCAGGCAGGCAGGCAGGCAGACAGGCAGGCAGGCAGTCACTCAGTTAGTCAGTCAAGCAGTCAGTCAGTCAGTCAGTCCCTGCGGCCTCGTTCTCTCCTCTCACAGTCAGTCAGTCAGTCAGTCCCTACAGTCCCGCCACCGCTCCAATGCACTTTCAATCTTCTCTCAAACATTTGGGTCTTTGATAAAATTCATACTCAGATATTCTCCCCGCCTTCCCTCTGCACTCCTCATGATTACACTAATTCACTTAATGTGTTCCCTACGTGCTCCTTTCTTCTCATTCTCAGTCTGATGCGTAGATCCAACACATGTCGGACAGTTCCATTCATGGTCTTCACTTCATTGCCAAAGTATTTCTACCATGCATGTTGTGTTAATGATCAGCTGTGATTAAGCTGTAACATTTCTAAGAGTATAATTTCTAAGCTGTAACATTTCTAAGAGTATAATTTCTAAGCTGTAACATTTCTAAGAGTATAATTTCTAAGCTGTACATTCTAAAGTATAATTCTACTGTACATTTCTAAGAGTATAATTTCTAAGCTGTAACATTTTTCTAAGGTATAATTTCTAAGTATTTATAACCATGCATCATGTCTATTAATTTGATTAGCTGTGCTTAAGCTGTATTTTTTTTTCTAAGAGTATGATTTTTTTTCATACTTTCGCTGGATGAGAGTTAGTTGGAGTAAGTGTTTGGTGTGTGGGGGGGCGTTGTCTGTCTGTGTGTGGGGGGTTTGGGGTTCTGTCTGTGGGCTGTTGTTGTGTGTGGGAGGTATATCTGTCTGTGTGGGAGGGGTCTGGGTGTCTGTCTGTGTGGGGGGGTCTGTCTGTGTGTGTGGGGGGGGTTCTGTCTGGCTGTGTGTGTGTGTGTGTCTGTGCTTACGTATGCATGTGTACACAGAGCACTAAGACGAGGTGGGGGGGGGGTGTAAAGAGTCAACTACCCCGGGCTGTTCCGCATTGTTCTCATGTGGCGGCGCCCAATTAGCGGCCTTTATGTCCGTATAATTAGCGGGTGTGCGCGACCCCTGTGTCTATCTTGCCTCCGCCTCCCTCACACCCTCATCGGGGGGAGGGCGGTGATTTCTCTTGATTTTTTTTATGTCATGCAGAATTTCTCTTTCTTAGTACTAACCAGGAAGTCAAATACACACACTAGAAAGATTTAGGAGACAGTAGAAAGCAAAGTCACTGTTATTGTTACTATCAATATTATTTGTTTAGTATACCAAGTTAGTCAAATCTCAAGAAACCGCTACATGTAATTTTCATTTTCATTAAGCTAAAATAATCAGTAATGCAATCAAGAAATAAAGAAATCGATCAAGATATGGTGTACAAAATGTGAAAATAACAATTACAGTAGTGAGTGAATTAATGCACTGTAGTGAATAACCCCCCCCCCCCCCCCCACACATATTATTTTGTTGTGCCTTTTTGTTAATTTTTTTGCATTTTTGTTCATTTGTACATTTGATGCTATTACAAACTTATGCAGTTTTGTGTGTACTTTTTTATTAATTATTTTTCATTTTTGTTTATTTGTACATTTGATAATATGACAAACATACGAATTTTTGTTTTTGTTCAGTGTTTTTCCATTTGTGTTCATTTATTCATTTGACGCTATTATAAACTTCCGATATTTTGTATGTTAGTTAAAAAAAATGTTGGAGGCACTTTACCTGTCGTTAGAGTGAAAGGTTTAAGGTATGAACAGTCGCTTTCCACCTCACTCGCCACACGTAGTTAGGGAACAGTTTCGGTCAAAGCCTGCAGTTTCGGTCATAGCCTGCAGTTCATCGTTAAAATAACCAAATTCGTATAAATTCTGCTAACCTACCCGGCTGTGCAATTTATAGCGTGGCGCTCCTGTACGTTCATTGAATCATCGTATTTTGCAAAATTATCCATAAAAAAAAATATCCCTGTTGCATGCGTGCGTGGCTATGCATTAAACTCTATATAAAATTCACTCGTTTGGTGCGTCCATTGTTTTTGGAAAATTTTTGAGTATTATCTCTTGTATTTTTTTGGAGGATTTTTTTTTTTTATTTATTTATTTTATTATTATTATTATTATTATTTTTTTTTTTTTTCTTTTTCCCTTTTTAAATCTTTTTTTCTGTTTTTTAGTTGCAAAGTATTTTTTTTTTTCCTATAACAGTTTCTGTATAATCATTATCCATAACACTTTCCTTCTCTTCTCTCCTTCATATATTTTCTTTCCTATTATATGGAGTTTTTTTTTTTCCCAATAAGGTGATAGGCCCAGGTTTTTATTATGTTCTTGTTTTATTTGCATTTTTTTTTTTTGTGTGTTTTGTTACTTTCAATTGTTTTTTTTTGAATTCGATGTTTTAAAACGGTTCCTTTATTTTTTGTTTGTTTGTTGTATAGAAGTTTTGTCCTTGTCATTGTTTATTTTGTCTCACTACTTCGTTTATGGACACTTTTTCGTCTACTCTTTTTAATGCTCTCTCTCTCTTTTTTATCTCTCTCTTCTCTTCTCTCTCCCTCTCTCTCATCTCTCTCTTCTCTTCTCTCCTCTCTCCCCATCTCCCTCCCTCTCTCTCTCATCTGCTCTCTCTCTCTCTCTCTCTCATCTCCTCTCATCGTTCTCTCTCTTCTCTCTCTCTCTCGTGCCTCTCATTTTAATTTCTTTTAATATTCAGTATAGATTCTACTTTCTGTATTCAATTTATTTTAAATAGGCGAATTCTTTTTATCAATCTGCTCTTTTTAGTAATCAGATTTTCTTCATTAACTATTATACATGCGAATCTATTGGGAATGTTCTTCAAGATTCAAAGGTTCATTAACCCCTTGAGGCCCAGAAGTTATTTCCATTGTAATTTGGCTACCATTAGAAACGATTTTTAATTATTAAGCATGGTTTTGATAGATATGACCTGTTAACTATCCTTGTCCACTAGCTAATTTGGTATATTCAGTTACTTTTTCGTATTTTAATGGCTAACCAACAGATGAATATTAATATAGCAAAGGAAAGATCTTGGCGTGAAGGGTAGCTATTTTATTTCAATATGTTTAAATGTTTATAGGGATATTTGATCTATAATTTTAGGATATTTAGCATTCTTTGATATATTTGAGTGGGTTTTTTTTTCACAGTTTATTCCTCGGTTTATACATTCGTGTCTACACTTCTTTCGTTTTTAGAAATAATTTTTTTTTCTGTTGGTGTATCTTTCCTTTCTTACCTGCCTTCATTGTTTTCTTTCCCTTCCTTTTCATTCTACATGTCAATCACTACTTTCCTTCCTTTCTACTTTCGCTCTGCGTTCCTTCCCTCTTTCCTCCTTCCTTCCTTCCTTTCTTCCTTCCTCATTAACTCCCTCAATACATAATTCCTTCCCTTTCTTCGTTTTCCTTTCCTTGTTTCTTTTCTTCTTCCTTCCTTCCTTCCCTACTTCCCTCATTCATGTCCCCCTAAACCCTAATTCCTTCTGGCCTTTGTCCTTCTTCTTACCATCCATAGGTAATTCTCTCTCTCTCTCCTCTCTCTCTCTCATCTCTCTCCTCCTCTCGTCTCCTCTGCCCTTCTCTCTCTCTCCTCTCTCGTCTCTCTCTCGCTCTCTCTCTCTCGCTCTATCCTCTCTCTCACTCTCTCTCTCTTTCACACCCTCCTCTTCCTCCACCACCAACTCATTTACATAGGGCACACTACACCCTTTCACTGCCTCTCCTTACGGTTGGCTATCACCACCATCACCCAAGCCTCGATCATCATACGTGTCTGAGTATACCATTGACGAAAAAAGGAAACAGGTAAAAAAAAAAGGTAATGGAGCTGAATACAAAAAAGGCAATAACAAATCGTGCAGTAGAGGAGATAGGATATAAGTACAGTGGTTCAAGGGTATATTTAGAGGCTTGTCACAGCGGCTACGATTTTGCTGATATGCTACGACCTGTGTAGTAACTGTTGAGGTCGTGTTTTGAAGAGGAGGGGGAAGACGGGGGGTTTCGTGGTAGTGTGTTTGTGTGTGTGTAATTGTAACCTGCAAGTGAGGGTCATTGATGCCTCTGCCTGCTCGCCGATCGGGACCACACACAAGCGCGCTCACACACGCACACGCTCAACGACACACACACAGCACACCACACACCCCACCAGCACCCACACACACAACACACCACACAACACACCCACACACACACCACACACCACACACACACACACACACACACAAGCCGAGAGAGGGCGAGAGAGAGCAACACACACACACCACACGCACGCCACACACACACACACACACACAGCAACACCCCCCCACACACACACACACACCACACACACACACACACCACACACAACACACACACACACACACACACCACACACAATCACCAACACACACACAGAGCCAGAGAGAGGGCGAGAGGAGCACACACACACCACACACGCACCAACACCCACACAACACCCACAGAGCCAGAAAGAGAGGGGCCGGAGAGAGAGCACACAACACAACACACCAACCAAGCACACACACACACCACAACACACCACACACACCACAACACACACACACACACACACAACCCACACACCACAACACAACACACACCCACCACACACACACACACACACACACAGAGCCCAAGAAAAAGAGAGGTCGAGAGAGAGCGCATACACACACCACACAACGCCGCACGCACGCACGCAGCACACACGCACGCACGCACGCACACGACAAACACACACACACACACCACACACACACACACACACACACAACACACCAACTCACACAACACACACACAACACACACACAACACCACACACTACACCACGCACGCACGCACGCACGCACGCACACACAGCAGTCACATCACTCACAGAGCAAGGAGAGAAGAGAGAGAGAGAGAGAAAGAGAGAAAGAGTAAACAGTAAATGAATATAATCTTCAACAGGGAATACAACGGTTTTTTTTTGTTTTTTTTTGGGGGGGGAGGGGGGGTGGGGGGGGGGGGGGGGGGGCCTTAACGACGTTTGTCTGCAGGGTTTCAGCTTTAAGGAATTAGAGTACAGCAAACCGCCGGCAATGTAAAAACGTGTAAAAAACAACTGTATTACATGAACTGCTAACCATGTAAGATGAAGTCATGTTTATTATCTATTAACTCATACATTCATTCCTTCCTCCTTCATCCATTGAACTTACAACCGTGCCTTATTCACTACCTGTCCTCTGTCTTATTTATTCTCTATTGATATACGCTTCTTATCTATCTATTAGCTCTTTCATTCTGCATTCAGTCCTCCTTCATCCATTAATTGATCTTATCCACCTCCTGTCTCTTATCTTATTACACTCTTGTACATTAATTCACGATTAATTCACTGTTTATTTGATGACCTAATACAATATTATCTCTTATGTTCTTGGAGTATTCACCCAATGTCGTGCAAAGTAGGATTTTAGAACTGAGTGTAGGATAGAATGTCCTCACTCTTTATCCTGGTTGCTGGAAATTGTTGAGTTATCGTATTGTGAGTGCTGTAAGGAGAGAGAGAGAGAGAGAAGAGAGAGAGAGAGAGAGAGAGAGAGAGAGAGAGAGAGAGAGAGAGAATTTGCTGGCATTCTCTTATCCTCCCTTTCCTGTCCCCCCAAATTCCTTTCATTTTAGTTTCATAGAATATTCTTTTGTGTAATTTTGTCTCTCTCTCTCCTCTCCTCTCTCCTCTCTCTCCCCTCCGCGTCTATCTCTCTCTCTCTCTCTCTCTCTCTCCCGTCCCTCCGCACCACCCTCTCTCCCCTTCTCTCCTCTCCTCTCCTCTCTCTCTCTCCGTCTCTCTCTTAATTTAAACAAGTCAAGTAAAAAAGATCAAATTTAAAAGCCCAAGAGCACTGTTTTGTGCTACCTATCTTAAGGACAGGTAATGATGCATTGTACTTGGATATATACAGATATTCTATATAGAAATACAGAGATAATAAAAGATTAACATATAATAAATTTATTACAAATAAACTATTATTAAGTAGATCTCTCTCTCTCTCTCCTCCACTCTCTGCCTCTCCTCTCATCTTCTCCTTCATCTCTCTCTCTCTCTGCATCTCCTCTCTCTCTCTCCCCCTCTCTCTATCTCTCTCTCTCTCTCTCTCTCTCTCACTCTATCACACACACACACACACACACCACACACACACACACACACACACACACACACACACACACACACACACACAACACTTTCACAATATAACTAATTCAGCCTTTTTTATTATATTCAGCCAGATAATTATTATGTCGACAATGATACCAGAAGTTTTTGGAATTTAAGTGTTCTTTTACTGATGGAAAAGTTTGTCACATTATACAACAACAATTTAGATTCCATGTATCACGTCTAAAGCTACCATTGGGCGTAGTTACCATTTAGTTACCATTAGTTTACCATTACCTTCATTTACATCGATTTTAAATTTTTTTTTTCCCTCCTCTCATCTCTCTTTCTTCTCCTGTCTCTCCCTCGTCTCTCTCTTCTCTCTCGTCGTTCTCTCTCTACTCAGTCTCTTCTCTCCTCCTCACATTCTGTCCTCTCTCTCCTCCTCTACCTCTCTTCCTCTCTCTCTCTCTCTCTCCCCTCTCCTCTTCTCTCTCTCCTCTCTCTCTCTCTATATATATATATAGCTATATATAATATATAAATATTTATGTCTGTGTATCTCTCTCTCTCGTCTCTCTCTTCTCCTCCTCTCTCTCTCCCTCTCTCTGCCTCTCTCTCTCACTCTCTCAATCTCTCTCTCCTCTCTCTCATCTCCTGTATTGGTGTGGAATGTCAGTATCTTCGATGACGTGTGTTTAAAAATCCAGAGTTCGCAACTTTTGTCAGTGGTGCAAACCCTGGATTTATATCATCCGTTCTGTGGCACCCCTTATTCCCCCAATCCCAATTCTTTTCACCAGATCCCAAATCTAGATAATTATCCAATAGGAGCGATTTTTTCCTGCTTTTTTTGGCAAGCTGATTTTTTTTTGCTGTGGGAAATTGGCCGAAATCCTTTTCCTCTACTTTCTACTTTCGTTTTCCCCCTTCTTCACCCTCACCACTATCTCCTGTTTTTTCCCTCTTCTTAATGACAAACTTATCCATTGGCAAGTTCAATACGCTGCAGAATATCAGAAGCAGCAAGGAATACACACGTACAGCTCGATGTATAGTGCCCTCACTGCAAAAATGGGACATAGACCGATCAGGTACGGGACTCCACGACGCGTATAAACAAAGAAAATTTGGTTACGCAAGGAGTACTATACATTTCTATTGCCATTATTGCCAAAATTCATGGCAATCTGTGGCACCCCTAGGCGCTTGTGTCCGTGGCCAACCCCAGGGTGCCGGCCGGCTACCTCAGTTTGAGAACCCCCCCTGTTTTAATCCATCGTGTGATCATTCTAGTGTTTAATCCTCAGTCAGTAGAAAGGGAGAGGAGGAGAGGAGGAAGGGGGGGGAGGAGGAGGAGGAGAGGAGGAGATGAGGAAGGGAGAGGAGATACGAGAGCACCAAAGGAAGACGGGGAAGTAAACAGAGTGGTGATGGGGGGATGAAAGCTGTGATAATGATGGTGATGATGGTGATTATGATAGTGATGATGATGATGAACGTGAATATGTGTGGTAATATGTGTTATTGTAGTGTTTTAGGAGAGAGAGAGAGAGAGAGAGTTAAAAAGTGTAAATAACGAAGCTCCTGACTGTAAACCTATAAGAATAAAGGTAAGAGAGAGAGAGAGAGAGAGAGAGAGAGAGAGAGAGAGGGGAGAGAGAAAAAGAGAGAGAGAGAGAGAGAGAGAGAGACCCTATACATAATATTTTTCAAGAATTAATCGTATATTTGCTTGTAAAAAAAACCTGGTCTAGAGAGAGAGAGAGAGAGAGAGAGAGAAGAGAGAGAGAAGAGAGAGAGAGAGAGGAGAGAGAGAAGAGAGAGAGAGAAGGGGAGAGAGAGAGATCACCGACACTTGATTGACACATCCGTATACATAATATCTTACAAGAATTAATCGTATATTTGCTTGTAAAAAAAACCTGGTCTAGAGAGAGAGGGGAGAGAAAAGGAGGGGAGAGGAGAGAGAGAGAGGAGAGAGAGAGAGAGCACTGACACTTGATTGACACATCTGTATACATAATATCTTACAAGAATTAATCATATATTTGCTTGTAAAAATACCTGGTCTAGACTGGTCGGAAGATGATTAACTTGGGAAATTATTACGTACTAGCCGCAAAGCCGCCCCCCCGGGCGGATTTTTTGGCTAGCTCCTGCGGAGGGCTATTGGTGGGGCCTTTGGCCCACCACCTGCGTTTGGTGGGCCTTCGGCCCACCAAACACAGACTCTCCAGATAGCCCCCTTTTAACTTCATGAAATCATGGATGTAGAAATGTATATAACGCCAACCCATTCACATCACCCCCAATCCATTTTCCCCACCCATTACCCATCACCCCCACCCATTTACTCACCCTTTACCCATCACCCCCACCCATTCACTCACCCATACCCATCACCCCCCACCCATTCACTCACCCATTACCCCTCACCCCCCACCCATTCACTCAACCATTACCCATCCCCCCCACCCATTCACTCACCCATTAACCATCACCACACATGCATTCACTCACCATTCCCCATCACCCCCCACCTATTCCATCACCCATCCACCCCCCACCCATTCACCACCCATCACCCCACACCCATTACCCATCACCCCACCCATTCACTCACCCATTACCATCAAGGTTTCCTCAATTTCTTGCAACCCACTTTTTTTCACAATTATCGCTAATAGGCTGCTAAAAAAAAAATAAAAAAAAAATTATCGGATCATCTTATAAGTGGGCTTAAAACCTTCCCCTGGTCGACCCGATTCCAAAACTGTGCCATATGAGGGGATTTCGCCACAGGGGGCGGCACCCAGAGCGGACAGACAGACACCACACACACACACACACACACACATACACACACACTTTCGCTTATATTATTACTAGCCGCAAAGCCGCACTCCGGGCGGACTTTTTGGCTAGCTCCTGCGGAGGGCTAGGTGGGAAGGCCCACTTTAGAAGGCCCACTTTTGGTGGGCCTTCGGCCCACCAAACACAGACTCTCCAGATACCCCCTTCAAAACTTTCATGAAATCATGGATGTAGAAAGTATATTAACGCAACCCTTTCACATCCCCCCCAATCCACTCACTCACCCATTACCCATCACCCCCCACCCTTTCACTCACCCATTACCCATCCCCCCCCACCCATTCACTCACCCTTTAACCATCAGCACCCCACGCATTCACTCACCCATTACCCATCACCCCCCACCTATTCCCTCACCCATCCCCCATCACCCCCTCCCATTCACTCCCCCACCCACCCCACCCATTACCATCCCCCCACCCTTTTCACTCACCCATTACCCATCACCCTACATCAAGGTTTCCTCAATTCCCGCAACCCACTTTTTTTCACAATTCTCGCCAATAGGCTGCTAAAAAAAAAGAAAAAAAAAAAGTGATCGGATCATCTTATAAGTGGGCTTGAAACCTTCCCCTGGTCGACCCGATTCCAAAACTGTGCCATATGAGGGGATTCCGCCACAGGGGCCGGCACCCAGAGCGGACAGACAGAACACACACACACACAAACACACACACACTCACACACACACTTTCGCTTATATTTTTATAGAAGAAGATAGATAGATGTGCACAGATCAGACAATGCGGGAAAAGAACACGGTATAAAGGTTGTTTGTTTATCTTTTATAGTCCAGTAGAAAAGGCTTTAGGAAGATGTGTGTATGTATGTATGTATGTAGGAGATAGAAGAAAGAAGATAGAAGAAGATATATAAAGAAAGAAAAAAAAATAGAAAAAAAGAAAAGGAAATAGAAAAAGAAAAGAAAATAGAAAAAGAAAATAAATAGAAAAAGAAAATAAATAGAAAAAGAAAAGAGATTCGAAAAAAAAAAAAAAAATTCGAAAAAAAAAAGAAAATAGAAAAATAAAATAAATTAGGGAAAAAAAACATAAATTAGAAAAAGAAAATGGGAAAATAGGAAAAAAGAAAAAGAAAATAAAAAAAAAAAGAAAAACAAAGGGAAAATGAGGAAAAAAAA
>JACEEZ010024056.1:2500-17500 GCA_016584305.1 Chionoecetes opilio
GGATCATCCCCAAAATGGCCTTAAAACCTTCCCCTGGTCAACTTGGCTCCAAAACTGTGCCATATAATGGGATAGCGCCATTGGGAACGGAACCTATAGCGGACACACAGACAGACAAACACACTTTCGATTATATTATTATAGATTAGAAGACATAAGGCAAATCATGTATATTGATAAAGCCAAACCAAATTTACATATTTATTAACATGTCAATCGCATGTATATCACTGAATACAATTACAAAGATTATTCTCCTGACTTCTTGAACTTTGCCAGGTTGCACAAGTCCTGTTTTGACTCATTTTTGGACATCAGCCTCCTGCTGGTTTCCTGAACGCGGGGTCCCTCCATCCCTTTCCTCTATTCATGTGAAAAGTACTTAGCAGAAACCTCAGGTCACCATTTTAATAACCCTCTCAATGCTTTGTGTGTGGCAAGGCCAGGTTGAGCACTTCCATGGGTGTGTTGACGATATTTTTCACCTCGGACGTGCTTAGAGAGCAGATGAGAGGAGGCTCTGACACATCTTCTGACCAGCTGATCAGGTCAACTATGTTGAAAGCATCACAATTAATGTCAGGTGTCCCCTGGTCCTAACAGAGGAGTCTCCTAGCTGAGTTTCTGGGTCCCCATCTCCCCTGATGGCCAGGATTCTCTCCACCCCCCAAATCCTCTCCTTCTGATCTTCAGAGCACAGCATTGTTTGGAAGATGGCTTCACTGTGGGCATACCAAGCAGATCTTTTCACAGTTGGCATCACAATGTCCAGCACCTCCTTCCTCTGTGACTTATGGCAGTCCAGTTGAAAGAGATGTGCCTAGGCCCTTAAATCCAGGAGTGTTTGACTTTCACGTTGAACCAACATGGATAATACACTCCAATGATGAATTCCACTATGAGGTGCAGATTCTTCAGGTTCTTCCCTTTAAGTCCATGTTTTGACACCCAGAGCCTGATAATTCTATTAGCTGTTGTGAACCAGCGGCTGTGGTTTACTGGTCCTATCTCCAACAGAGCCAGCCCTGCAGAAAGCACTCCATCCCTGACTGCACATACAATTTTATAGCCATAGTGTTGATCAGTTGAGAGATCTTCAATGACCTTGTCAGGCAGCTTGATCAGTGGAGGGCCAACGGAGATACGGGTGAAGTTTGGATTGATCTCAAAGTCTGTAGCAGAATCAAGGAGCCCTCCTATTAGCCCGCCATGGCCCGGATTTTTTTTTGTCTGATAGACTAGGGCCATCAAGGCCAACAATCAAATGGCACAGGGGAGGTTCACCAGTGTGTAAGTTGCACACCAATGAGACCAGCCTTCTCCTCAGGTGCAGCTCCAGCTTCCGCATTACTCCAGCTTTCACACCAGTGTTGACACTTGTAGTCTCCAATGGCCAACAAAGTCTTATCAAAACCCATCTCTTTCAGCCAAGCAAACATGACCTTAGCAGGGCAACAAGGTGCTGCTTTGCTTACTTGCGTCTTTCATTATTCCTTACTTCTATGCGTATTATTAATTATCTATGGCAGCATATGCCAAACTGTATGCTAATTTTAATTAAGATGAAGGAGACCAATTTTTCTATAAATATTTAGATGTCTTATGTATTTTATGAAGTAGTTAGAACAATACTGTATGAGAGAAAATGTGAGCAGCCACGGCATAACAATTGAAGAGGCGTATGATGAGGTAACTACAATAACAGATTGATCACCAATTTAATAATAATCAACTGCAAATTGATGTAGGTTAGGGTTATCAGAATTGAACTTTTTCTTCATATTTGTGTTCTACACACCAAAATACGTTATTTGAACACCCCTCTCCATTAATTGAAAAAAAATATATAGTATGACCCGCCCTACCACACCACCCTCCCAGTCACCACCACGTACATACTCCCTCCACCACGCACGTACCCCCTTTACCACGCACGTACCCCCTTTACCATGGCCGTACACCCTCCAACACGTACGTACACTTCCACCAAAGATAAAGGTCCTTCATTACAACCAGAAGGAGTGCGTGTTTCCTGTGGCCGATGATTACTGTAGGAGGAGGAGGAGGAGGAGGAGGAGGAGGAGGAGGAGGAGGAGGAGGAGGAGGAGGAGGAGGAGGAGGAGGAGGAGGAGGAGGAGGAGGAGGAGGAGGAGGAGGAGGAGGGAGGAGGAGATAGTGATAGTAGTGGTAGTGGTGGTGAGGCAACAGGAAATAACGCAGAGGTGGTGGCTGATAGCAGTGGCGAAATCATTTAGAAGAACAAAGCGAAAGAAAGAAAGAGAGGAGAGAGGGATGGAAAGCGAAGAATGGAAACAGTGAGAAGAGAGGAGGAAAGGAAGGAAGGGGATGGAGGTTGATGGAAGGAGAGAACATGGTGTGAGGAGTGGAGGAAAGGTGGATGAAAGGTGGAGGAAAGGTGGAGGAAAGGGAGGAAATGAAGGGAAAGGGAGTAGTGGAGTTCAGCCAAAACTCAACCATAAAAAAATATTTAAAAAAAACTGGAAAAAATACTGAAAGAAAAAATTTAACTAGATTAAAAACACAGTAAAAACACACAGTTGAGGGTGTTATTGAAGGACAAGGAAGAGAGTGGACTAGAAAATAGAAATGGTGGAAGATACAACAATAAATGGGAAAAAACGTATAAATGTATGGGAAAAAACGTATAAATGTATGGGGAAAAACGTATAAATGTATGGGAAAAAACGTATAAATGTATGGGAAAATACGTATAAATGTATGGGAAAAAACGTATAAATGTATGGGAAAATACGTATAAATGTATGGGAAAAAAATTCTAAATGTATGGGAAAAAACGTATAAATATATGGGAAAAAACGTATAAATGTATGGGGAAAAACGTATAAATGTAATAAAAAAAAAAAAAAGTTTCCCACTATTTCCCCTCTTTACATCCCAGTCCCCTTTTCTCCTACTTCTCTTATTTCCTTGACCATTTCTCAACTTGCTTTACTTAATTTTATCTCTCCTTCGTTTCTCTTCTATTCGACTTTTTTTTTTCTCTTATCTCTCCATTCCAAAAAGAATTCCACTTCCCTCCCATCAACTATCTCTTCCTTCATCCTTCTCCTCCAAGCTTTATTCCTTGTGCCCTTCTCTTAACTACCCATCCTTCCCCCTTCCATCAAACCACCGCATACCAATTCATCGTCACTCAATCAAGCGATGAGGCTGACGAACTATCAAAGGGTGATTCACTGCCTTGATATTTCATTGTGAATTTATATTCATCAACAAACTGGAATAATCATGATTGGGTAGTGAGGCCTAGGGAAGGGATGGGGGTACCAGTCCTCCCTCCCATGTTGTTAATAAGAGCGATAGTGGTAGATGGTGGTGGTGGTACAGTGATGGTAGTAGTAGTAGTAGTAGTAGTAGTAGTAGTAGTAGTAGTAGTAGTAGTAGTAGTAGTAGTAGTAGTAGTAGTAGTATAGTAGTAGTAGTAGTAGTAGTAGTAGTCATCATCATCATCTTTATTGCATAACATACAAGGAGTTGTATATTACATATCACAAAAAAAAAAAATTATCATGAATTTAAATGAAGTGGAACTCCTCTCATATTTCCATGGTTCTGAACCCAAGTAATTCTTGCTAAATTACATCCATACTATTATCTAAAAAAGTTATTTTATAAAATCGGAATAAAAAACTTAAAAAAGATTTAAAAGACATACCCTCAAAAAACAAAGGTTTGTTCAAAATATATACAGAATAGAAGTAGTAACTAGTAGTAGTAGTAGTAGTAGTAGTAGTAGTAGTAGTAGTAGTAGTAGTAGTAGTAGTAGTTAGGGGAGACGGTAGCGGAGTGGTTAGCGTCTCCGACTGGCGTTCTCGGTGACCCGAGTTCGATCCCCGAAGAAAACCAAAAAACCTTTCAGCACCGTCGAGTGGCCTAACAACACCCACATGCCCTGCCCATCAACTCTACTTTCGACTGCGAGTGCATCGGAGGACATAGGGGGGCAGCATGAGCCTCTACAGGCGTCACTATAAAAGTCCTGCCTGCGCCACCACGGGCGAGGACCAACCATCACAACCCTCAAGTAAACCTCCACAGCCTACCATCCGAGCCCTGAGTCACCACTGCCTACAGGCGCTATAGGCACAAAATGTTAAAAAAAAATATAAAAAAATTATTGTTTTTGTAAGTAATAAATAGTACATGAATGAGAAATGGTATTAATTTAACAATACTAATAATGATAACAATAACAATAATAATAATCAACGATAACAATGACTACATGACTGTTGATGTTTTCGATGAACGCATCATTGGTTGGTAGAAGGGAGCAGAGTTTGACCGATGATGCTCCACTCTTCCCTGTTATGAAATGCCACATTTTTATTCTGCATTCGGTCATGGATGTACACAACTCTGCGACCTTGCCATATGTCGCACATATGAACTTCGGGGCCTGAGCTTGGACCGATTTCATATCAGCCTTCACATCGCCAACTTTAGATAGGGAGAGTGTTCCCTTCTTGGCAATTTTGATAACAGTGGCCTTGCCTACGCCATGCAAAGAAGCTACAGTATCTGCTCCCGAGATCCCATGAATGGCGAGAAAATCATCTGCTATGTTGCTGTGTGCTGTTGCAGTGGCACCGATGTCGATAACGGCTCGTTCCTTGACTAGTGAGGACATAATCATTGGAGAAGGGTTGCTACCTCTACATTTAATGTGATAGAAGTGCACAAGTAGCACAAACACGTCAGTGTCCTCGCACACAACACGGACAGACTTGCCCGAGAGTGAAGACGAGATGGCATGCTGTGTTATGATGATATCAGCCCCCTCGTGTGTGGAACAGAGATCATGCCGGTCAATCCTTACACCACCAACCATCTCCACTGGCGTGTCGCTGACACCAGCAATCTTGAGAGTATACTTTTGTGTTGCATTGGTGTAATAATCAGAGTTGAGCAGGCCGTCTACGAGCATGGCATTCAGTTGCATCTTGTTCTTCGTGTTGGTGAGAATGACTTGTTTGGCTGGAGTAGGCATGTCCAGAGTCAGCTTGTGCACACGGCTTGATCCAGCTCTCTGCATCCTCGTTAAGTTCTTGGTGCTGTTTGGGAAGTATCTGTCAAACACGAGGGTGACATTTGACTTTTGAAGAGCTTGATGGACAAACAACAAAAAGCCATCCACATACACGTGGAGTTTGTCTGACGGCCAGGTGAGAATCCAGAGGAGCGCTGAAACATCATAGATATTAGTGTCGGGGATGGGGCAGTTACGCTCTGATATAGCCACTTGAAGTTTCAGTTTCAAGGTCGATTTTGACTTCATGATTTTCATTTCACCGTCTGGGTTGAACATTGATGGTGGGTATGCGGCTAACTCATATGCCAACACGTCGTCAAAGTTGATCTCACGTGAACTTGCAAGTATACCAATGACACGTGCATAAATCAGTTCTTGATCATAGACACGTTCCTTGCCTACTAAGACGTGTTTCTTCTTCACATCCATGGTGACAACTAGTTTGCCGAGAGGATCGTAGAAAGATCCTGGCCAACCAATCATCCTTGAAGTTGTTCATTGCCCGTTTTCCAAGACTGACGGCTTCATCCGCATTCACATCAGGGTGCGCGATTTGTCCTGTAACGATGTTCATCAGTGCACCATCCGGGTGCGAGTCATCATCCAGTGGATTAATGCAGACGTCCAGTGTTTTGCGTAGGCTTAGGCGATCAGCCTTGTCTACCTTGATTCGACCCTCAGTTTCCTCCTTGTGATGAGTGTGAAGAGTATGTTGTTCATTGCTGCTCATAGCCAAAACATGTTGTGATACTTCTCCAGTGAGGGCAAAGCTGAGGGCCCACTTCACCATCTGGTGGTAGTCAGTCGCCATTCCAGTAGTCCCAGCTGGCCCATGGCCCAACCGCATGTACGTTGTTTCTATGAACATGTCCGTCCAAGTTGAGTTGTAGATTCCTGGGATGTGGCGCACGAATGCACCTTGCTGTAGTTTCTTCATCATCTCCGGGTCGAGACCTTTCATTTGATGCACGTAGAAGGCACCATAGCGTGCGTAGTTGTGACAGCCAGCAGAGCGAAAATAAGGGAGCATGGCTTCTGCGGCGACGAGGTGAAGAGCCCAATCGCCCTCATGCCCTCCACGCGAAAAGTTCATCGTTATGATCACCGTCTTGACAAGATTGTCAGTCCACATCTTGGTAGTCCTGCTGCAACTTGTTCTAGATTCGAGCACTTCGATGAGGCGAGTGAAAGAAGTAACTTCTGGCCTCTGTACCACATCACGGAGCAACTCCTCCACCAGCATCCTGAGGACGCGAAAGTTTTGGGGATATTTCTTTCCATTGAGCAATTTGTCAACACTTCCAAATGTTCCGGCTAGAACCTCTTTTATGCCGCTGCCAGCCATATTGATAGCTGTGGCGTGAATAAAGTTCATAAGCATGTGCATGCCCCCGAGCACAGGAATTACGGATTTGAAGTAGAAGGGCTCGTGGAACAGTATGTCGATGGTGACTTTGTAGAGCTGCTGATCGGCTGTGAAGATCAGTACATCCTCACTTGCATCTCTGGCAAGTGACAAGCCCCTCTCGATTGCGGTTTCGATGGTATCAGGGTGAGCAGGAGGTCGGTCGACGAGTGGTAGGAAGGCAACTTCGGTATGTGGTTGAGGGAGCATGCCGGCCTGGCGACACAGTCTAGTGTTGTAGCCGTTATATTCAGGACACTTCGAATCAGTATGTATGCCCTGCAAGAATGCAAAGTCATTCTCCAATGCTCGTTGCTTCGTGATTGCTTGGGAAGCTAATAGCGATAGAGGCGATACGTGGTGGACAGCTTGTTCTGGAGGCATCAAGGGCTTCTTGGGTCCGTTGTACTTCTCTTGCTGCACATCGTACTTAACTGGCTTTGAACAATCCTGCATAGGTTGTCGTTTGATGGTTTTCCGCTTGGGAGCCACCTCACTAAGACTGTTAATGCCAGGTGGTCGAACCAGTGCCATGATCATAGCAAGACAGTGGACACACGTCTTGCAGTTGGGTGAGGATATTTCAGCATCAAAATTGTCGTATATGCAGTGTTTGATGATGTTACTATCAGGCATCCCAAACCCGACTTCATCATAGTTGTGTGCGACATAGACGGCTGCTGAGTACCGAAACAGCCGAACTTCGTCGTATGAGCAGCACACAGAGTACTTGGACAACTCAGAGATCAACCTTTAGTTCCGTCGCATGAGGACCCCTAATGCTACTTGCAGGTCTGTTGGTTGGGAGCACACTGTCCCTGTGATAATGTTCCCTACCAACATCATTGCCAGCGAGTCTATGTCGAATTTAGATGATATCTTGGACAAGAGCAAAGCAATAGTATCGCCAACAAATTCACGCACAAGTTCCTTGTCAATGTTTATGTGGTACATGTTTCTCTTCATTTTCAAGGCAAGGCACTCATTGGTCACAACTGATGCAACTCTGTCGACACAATACTCTATATCATCGTCAGTGTGCCTTACTAAGTGCAATGATTGTGCCAATTCACTTCTGAATCCCATGACATTTGCGAAGCCAGGGCATGAGAGAATCAACACATTTTCACCGTGATATTCAGTCAGTTTTCTGAACAATGTTTTGCGGCACATGGACGAACCGCCCTCGTCTACATACAGTGCAAAAAGCTCAACCGAGCTCCATGTTTTCTGACGATCATTTAGCATTTTCCTGCAAACACTACTAAATGAAAGCTCTTCCGTTGACTTTCGGCTTGTACCAGTTTGGTGTTGAACAGTATGTGTTGATATGAAACTGGCTCGACACGACTCATGGCAGCGCGCATCTGCAGCATGCAGATCTCCAACTGCACTTAGGACCCTTTCTCGCACTGTGTCACCAGGTTTGTCATTCCTCCTCTGACAAATATCAAGTATGTATTGTTTATATTCGTGTCCATCTGCTGTCACATCGGTTCTTATTAAGAATGCTCGTTTACATCGAACCTTTGGTGTTTTTGGATCATACTCTGACGTGAGAATACATGCAGAGATATTAAGACAGAAGAGACAATGCTTCCTGAAGTCAAATCGATCACTTACACTTGATCGCAACCGTTTGGGGGCACTCTCTTCATTATCATCATTGTCACATGATAGATTTCGGACATGAGCCAAATGTGCCTTGGATATTAGTAATAGATGTGTACCGTGATATACATGATTTATGAACCTTTATGCAAGGGCTGACTGGTTCAGATTCCATCAATGTCTCAAGCTGTGCATGGTAGCCATCATGCAGCTGTTTACTGCAGTTTATGACAGTCTCAATGCGAGCCCGGTAACCATTCTGAAGCTTCTCCTTCTTCTGTTGACGCCCGTATAGTTCATGGAACAAACAGTTGTCACCTGAAGGGTCCATGATGCTTGAGTTCTGTCACACGTTCTCTGAACTAATGCACGATCCAATCACCTGAAACATATGGACATTGCTTAGATTTTACACATATACTACAACTTCCTATTACATATTGCATATAATGGTCAAATAATGAGTTCAGTGATTGTGTGGCGGTATTTTGGAGGCCATATTTATTTTTTATGGTGACACATTTGTCAAATCACATAAATAACCATTCCATTCGATTCCTTGTCCATAAAAACCTAGGAATAAAGCCCAATATGAAGTCTCTAGCACAAATATTGACCGAGTTACGGCCATTTAAGGATATGGGTCGGCGATGGCGGCCATCTTGGATTTACGAAAAAGCTACCGGACGAAATTTTGCACACCCTCCGGAAATTACGTCCTGAGGCCTTTATTGACTCATATCAACCATAAAAAAAGTCTGTACAACATCTCCACCCTAACTCAAAATTCCTCCTGACTAGGAGGGAGGGTGGGAGAGGCATACTCGTACCCTGCAGGTACCTCTCAAGTACAAAAGGTCCTTTGGGATTTTCTCGCCTCGACAGACCAGGTGAAAACAAGTGGCTGACGTTTTTATTAGTGAGAGGAGCAAAATCTTACCTGAATTTTGCAAGATTGTCAGTCGTGCAGAGTGGCAGGGGCTTGTAGACGTCTGTGCGAGAGTGGGAGAGAGGGAGGGAAGGAGAGAGGGAGGGAAGGAGAGAGGGAGGGAAGTGGAGAGTGAAGGAAAGACAGATTCTGGAGAGAGAGGAACGGGAGAGAAAGAATCTGAAAGGAATAGAGGAAGAACATGAGGTCTAAAGTGACGGGAAGGGTACGACGGAAGGGATAAGATAAAGAAGATAAGAACTGGGAGAAGAAATGATAAAGTACAGCAAGAGTACCAGGGAAGAGGGATCAAGAAAGGACGAGAAGGAGGGTCGTGAAAGGCGAGGCGAGGGACGGACGGTTGGAGAAAGTTTAAAATGAAGAAGCGTGCCTACAGTTACGTCAAATAATGTTCAGGGCGAGAAGCGAAATATTTCAGTAGGTCTGGAAATCCTAAAAGCCACATATTCATCGTAAGTCCCAAGGGTGTTCACGCGAGTATACGTACACAAATACGTACGTACATGAGTCTGCAGGTGTATAGTTATTATTCTTTTCAATGGTGTTTTAGTTTAGTTATATTTTGCTATATACTGATTATAATACTTGTCTACTAATTCGTTTTGTGTTACGTCTATTGTTCATTTTAATTGGTGGTTTAGTTCGTCATATAATGTTGTTTCATAGTGATTCTAATGTCCAATATTTAGTCTCACTAGTCTACTGTCTTGTTTCAGTTAAATGTGGTATATGTACTCAGTTGTGAAACTAACAAATATGTGTAAATATTACAAAACTGTGGTCAATAAACTATCTAATCTAATCTAATTTATACACCCGTGCAATCATGTCTTAAAATGGCAGTGGCAAGCAACTCCACTTTTTCTTAATCGCCACTTTAATGCATTGATTGGGAGCCAGATATTCAATTTTCTTCTCCATTCAGAGGTAATGGCTGTGTTTCTATTCTGATTTCCCGTAATAGTCTTACTAAGTGAGCCGTGGCAACCGTGGCTAATTTCCTTAATTCTTCCAATAACTGATCGGGTGTGTCTGTATTAGATGATGCCAAGAAGCTGGATGAGAGTGCTGAACCGCGGCTCCTGGGGTTTGAGCAGGATTCCGCCACTTAAAAGCGAACTACGTCGTACAAAGAAGTGCTGAAGAAGAAAAAAAGAAAAACTATAAAATGGAACTACTTTGAACAAAGTAGTGCTGAAGAAAATAAGAAAAACTGTAAAAAGGAAGCACGTCGAATATGGAAGTGCTGAAGAAAAATAAGTTAAAAAAGAACCACGTCGAATAAGAAAGTGCTGAAGAAAAAAGAGCAAGAAAAAAACTGTAAAAAGGAACCACATCGAACAAGGAAGTGCTGAAGAAAAAAAACTGTAAAAAGAAACCACGTCGATAAAGAAGTTCTGCAGAAGAAAAAAAAGAAAAAAATTGTAAAAAGGTACCACGTGGAATAAGAAAGTGCTGAAAAAAAATGTAAAAAGTTACCACGTCGAATAAGAAAGTGCTGAAAATAGATGTAAAAAGGAACCACGTCGATCTAGGAAGTGCTGAAGATAAAAATATAAAATAAACGGTAAAAAGAAGGATCACCTGACCACTATCGGAGCCATAATTTTTCATTCACCTGCCAGTACCGGAAGACACACAAAGTGGCCACATTTTCCACATCTTAAGGTAACGCCTCTCCCATTCCCTAATCCAAACCTAACCAACATTCCCCCCACCCTTATAAACCTACCGCGGCCACCCCCTACCTTCTCCCTTTCCCTAACCCAAACCTAACCCACTTTCCCCCACCCTACCAAACCTCCCTCCACCGCACACCACCTCCGCGCGTCATCTTTAAAATAGAAGTCTTGTAACCCCCCTTTCCCCTCTCTCCTTTCCCCCACCTTACCTCTAACTTTCCTGGCAAATCGAGAGCTTATTTCGCTGCACGTGAAGGTAACAGTAAGCGAGACTATTGTTACCTGGCGTGGCAAGCGGCAGCTGGTAAAGAAACTACTGATTTCCGCGTTTCAAAGGGTTGCTCTCTTCTTCCCAATCCTCCTATTCTTCTCGTTTTTCCATCTTTCTCTTCCTCTTAAGATTATCATATTTTTCTCTTTTTATCCTCCCTCAAAAACCTCCTCCTCCTCCTCCTCCTCCTCCTCCTCCTCCTCCTCCTCCTCCTCCTCCTCCTCCTCCTCCTCCTCCTCCTGGTTGACTGCTGCCTCCCAAGAAAGCGCCAGGCAAGGCTGCCGCACCACCCTTGAACTTCCACACTGAGCCTACACCAACACTACATTAGACCTCATAACACACACAGATAGCCCCGAGTTAACGGTTACCACTACTACTCTCGACCTGTGACGGGCTGTGGTTCAGTTAGGGTCCTGACAGTTAGTGACCACCATCGGGATTTAAGGTACCAGGGGTCACTGCTGCAGGAGGCATTGAAGTGTACGGCGTCCTACATGGAAAGTACACAATCCGCAGTGGATTGAACGGAGCTGGGGCCTGATTGACTGCTGCCTCCCAAGAAAGCGCCAGGCAAGGCTGCTGCACCACCCCTTGAACCTCCACACTGTGTTCACACCATTACAAAACACACATAACATGACCTATCTATCAAGCACTAAACCTACCCCCACAAACTAGTAGTAGTTAGCCATAGATTACAGCTTTCAACTTTCCTCACAAATTCCATGCAGTTTTCCTATATTGCATGGTATCACTTCTTTTCCGGCCAGCTTCGGCTGGAGGGATGGGTGGGTGGGGAGGAGCCTTCTACTTCCTATCCTTTCTCTCTTATTATCTAGTTAGTGTAGTGTAGTTAAAGCAAACAGTCTTGTAAGGACCTATCGGTCTGTTGCTGTTTGTGTTTCCTTTGTATTCCTCCTCCTCCTCTTCCTCTTCCTCTTCCTCCTCCTCCTCCTCCTCCTCCTCCTCCTCTCCTCCTCCTCCTCCTCCTCCTCCTCTTCCTCCTCCTCCTCCTCCTCCTCCTGCTTCCTTCTCGTCTAATTTTTTAGAATATTTCCTCTTCCTTCTCCTCTTCCGCTTTCATATTTTTTTCTTTATTGTGTCTGGAGTCGCATCTTCGTCTTCTGCGCTCGATCGTAATGGTAAACGCTTCATGAAGAGAAGAGGCGTGTGTGTGTGTGTGTGTGTGTGTAAAGAAAAAGAAAACAGACGGGTATTTCAGTTAAGCACAGGCTTGAGAGAGAGAGAGAGAGAGAGAGAGAGAGAGAGAGAGAGAGAGAGAGAGAGAGGAGAGAGAGGAGAGAGAGAGAGAGAGAGAGAGGAGAGAGATAGAGAGAGAGAGAGAGAGAGAGAGAGAGAGAGAGAGAAGAGAGAGAGGAGAGAGAGAGAGAGAGAGAGAGAAAAGAGAGAGAGAGAGAGAGGAGAGAGAGAGAGAGAGAGAGAGAGAGAGAGAGAGAGAGAGAGAGAGAGAGAGAGAGAGAGAGAGAGAGAGAGAGAGAGAGAGAGAGAGAGAGAGAGAGAGAGAGAGAGAGAGAGAGAGAGAGAGAGAGAGAGAGAGAGAGAGAGAGAGAGAGAGAGAGAGAGAGAGAGAGAGAGAGAGAGAGAGAGAGAGAGAGAGAGAGAGAGAGAGAGAGAGAGAGAGAGAGAGAGAGAGAGCCTCCCTCCATGTCCTGCTCCTTCCACTCTTCACCCTAAATCAGGAACATCAACTCTATATACACATTAATACCACAACGCACACACAAACACAAACACACACACACACACACACACACACAGCACATTCATTTATCACTGTATTATCATTTCAACATAAAAACATTGGGTAAAACTGATAAAAACACAAGTTGGTAATGATGGTAATTTTTCGCAACCACCCATAACACTAAACAACACTCTTGCAACACAACGACCATTACCATTACTAACCACCACTACTACCACAACTGCTACTACAACTGCTACCCATCACCAGTTATTGTCACCATAATGAAGGGTCGCTTTATAATGCTTCGCTACAGCAATTATTCAACGTGATTGCCAGAGATTAATGGACGAATACATGTTTTGTTTTTGTTTTTGTTTTTGTTTTTTAGATTTGAAAGACGAATGAACCCAATTTTTTTTTTTAAGGACTGAAACCCCCCCCACTTTTTTTTTTTGAAGGACGGATTAAACTCACACTTTTTTTTTGGAAGGACGGATTAAACCCCCACCTTTTCTTTTTTTTAAGGTCAACTCCCCCTTTTTTTTAAGATGTGGACAGATAACCCCTCACATTGAAACCTTTTATCTGCGTTCTAACCCCCTAACCCCACTATCCTTCCTTCCCTAGCCCCTCAACCCCACCACCACCACCTCCTCCCTTCCACAACCCCCCATCCCACCACCACCACAGGCGTCGATTTAATACTGCACGGAATTAAACCACTGTGCTGGCCTCAATGTATTAGTGTTGTGGCTGCGGGCTGTCAACTGTTTGAACGAGACTGATTCTACGTCGTGATTTATGTGACGGGTGATTGCAATAAATAAAAAGGAAAAACGGAAATGGGCTGCTGTAGTTTTGGCGTAATGTTATCCTTTCATCGGTGGATAGACTAATCCACGCTTAATCGAACGCTTCCTGACTCATTCGCACAATAGAGCTGAATGGATGGTGTGTGTGTGTGTGTGTGTGTGTGTGTGTGTGTGGTGTGTGTGTGTGTGTGTGTGTGTGTGTGTGTGTGTGTGTGTGTGTGTGTGTGTGTGTGTGTGTGTGTGTGTGTGTGTGTGTGTGTGTGTGTGTGTGTGTGTGTGTGTGTGTGTGTGTGTGTGTGTGTGTGTGTGTGTGTGTGTGTGTGTGTGTGTGTGTGTGTGTGTGTGTGTGTGTGTGTGTGTGTGTGTGTGTGTGTGTGTGTGTGTGTGTGTGTGTGGTGTGTGTTGTGTGTGTGTGTTGTGTGTGTGTGTGTGTGTGTGTGTGTGTGTGTGTGTGTGTGTGTGTGTGTGTGTGGTGTGTGTGTGTGTGTGTGTGTGTGTGTGTGTGTGTGTGTGTGTGTGTGTGTGTGTGTGTGTGTGTGTGTGTGTGTGTGTGTGTGTGTGTGTGTGTGTGTGTGTGTGTGTGTGTGTGTGTGTGTGTGTGTGTGTGTGTGTGTGTGTGTGTGTGTGTGTGTGTGTGTGTGTGTGTGTGTGTGTGTGTGTATTCATCTAGTTGTATTCACCTAGTTGTATTTTACAGGGCCTGAGCAACGCTCGTATGGCCCCGTCTCCATATCAACATTTTTATCATTCATAAGAATATAAGAATATAAGAAAATAAGGAAGCTACAAGAGGCCGTGAGACCTACACGAGGTAGTTCCTGTTACTTAGCACTACCTATATTCACCTCTCTTCTCCATCCATGAATTTATCCAGACTCCTTTTAAAGACCCCTATAGACTCCGCATTGACCACCTGACGACTGAGCCCATTCTTATCATTCACCACGCTATTCCAATCATTTATAGCCTTATATAGAATACTATACTATAGCTTTATAGAATGCCTTACACCAAGTTCTGCACTAAAGCCCCAACACCCAACACCTCAGCCAATCCCGTGCGTTCGGAAGAGGAGAGCGAGTCATCTTCGCCAACTTAACGTGTGGCGTGGATAGTCGTTTTGCCACATTATTTGTCATCCTTAGTGCTTAGTGTTGGCCGAAGCCAGCACCCCGGAAGGCGGGTCACAAACCCCCGGCTAACACCCGGTACCCATTCACTGCTGGGTGGACAGGGGCTTGGGTTTTAAGGAAACAGCCCAACTGTTTCCGCTCCGCACGGGGATCGAACCCGGGACTTCTCGGTTGTGAACCGAGCGTGCTAACCCTTACACTACGGAGTATCCTCCGTAGTGTAAGTACCCTCCGTGTGTGTGGTGTGTGTGTGTCGTGTTGTGTGTGTTTAAGGGGATGGAAAATGAGTGAAAGAGACGGAGAGAGACATTAGGGGGGAGGAAGTTAAGTCAGAGATGGAGAGTAGTGGGAG
>JACEEZ010024056.1:22500-30000 GCA_016584305.1 Chionoecetes opilio
CCGTGGGGGTGGAAGAAATTTCGCCGCGATTACTTCGCGAATGTCACAGTCAACTTTCGCTCCCATTAAAGATTATTCTCAATAAATCGCTAATGGACAAAAATGTTCCTAGTATGTGGAAATTAGCTAATGTTACACCAATATTCAAGAAAGGGAGTAAGAGCCTCGCAAGTAATTATTGCCCAATTAGTCTAACGTCTGTGATTGTTAAACTATTTGAGAAAATATTGCGGGATGAAATAGTGTCTTTTCTCGATGAAAATAATAAATACTAAACTCCCCAGCAGGGATTCGAAATAAAAGATCCTGCTTAACAAACCTACCGATTTTTTTAATGTCATTTATTCAAAACTGGGACGCTAAAATTCCCTCGGATGTAATACCTTTGATTTTCAAAAAGCCTTCGATACAGTTCCCCATAAGCGACTGTTGACCAAGCAAGGGCACATGGCTTAGGAGAGCAATTATGTTCATGGATTGGCGTTTGGCTTTCAAATCGTAAACACGGGTATAATAAATGGCGAGGCATCTGTTTGGGTTTTTAGATGTTACTAGTGGGGTGCCTCAGGGCTCGGTCTTGGGTCCTACTCTTTTTCTAATATATATCAAGGGATCTGGACTGCGGACTTGTCTCTAAAATATCAAAATTTTGCAGATGACACCAAATTAGGTGGTAAAGCATATACTAGAGAAACTGCGAACTCATACCAACGTGATCTCGACAAAACTATCAGATTTGGAGTGATAAATGGCTATTAAAATTCAATTCCGATAAATGTAAGTAATGCAATATGGCAACCGATAACCTCAAATATAACTTTTCAATGCAAAATAAATCGTAACTGAAGTACAGCAGGAAAAGGATTTAAAGGGGTCATCATCAGAAATGATCTGAAAACCAGTCCGCATTGCCTAGTTTCCAGTAAAAAAGGCAATATTTATGTTGGGCTTTTTTTAAACGCAACTTTGAACATAAAACTCCGAAAGTAATGACACAATTATACACGCCCCTTTGGTTAGGGCCGCACTTGGAATATGCCGTTCAATTCTGGTCGCCCTGTTTCGTAAAAGATCAAGCCAAATTGGAATCAGTGCAAAGAAGAGCAACCAAACTAATTCCATCTCTTGGCGAAATTCATCTATGAAGAGAGATTGCGGAAACTTAATATGTTTTTCCTTAAAAGGGTCGAAGAATCCGTGGGGACTTGATAGAAACCTTTAAGATCCTAAAGGATTTTATGTCATTAATCAAGAGAACCTATTCGAGCTTTCAACTCAAGTGACAACAAGAAATAATGGTTTTAAAAACTAAAAGGTCAACGTTGCATCACCGATCTCCGTAAAATTATTTCAAATGTTAGAGTCGTTGATCGATGGAACAAGTTACCAGCAAATGTTGTCCGGAGCCAGCACAATAACTACATTTAAAAAAATTAAAAAAAGACTTGACGCGCACTGTAAAGTAAAATGGGTATTGATAGTTGCGAATTCATATCTAGTCCCCCGAATCGATTATTGTAGTGGTAGTGGTAGTTGTAGTTAGTTTTTTCATATCCTAAACATTCTGCACTATGAAAATTCCATGTTCCTATCCTCTTTAGGGACATGGTATCATTTTCCAACTGTTTTCTTACAAGTAGTTGATAGTTAGTAGTATGTAGTGCAGCAGATACCCTCGTTATGGACCAATAGGTCTCCTGGTGGTCTGTTATTCCTATGTAATCCTATGGGATCCCCTCCTTTCCCCCTCCTCCTCCCTTTTTCTTCTGCCTTTGGAAATCTGCAAGTCTCAAGGGAGGACAAATACAAGACATGTCCCAGAAAATTACTCGGATAATTTATAGTGTTGAAAGTTTTTTGCCAGACGAATTTTCTTCTCTCTCTCTCTCTCTCTCTCTCCTCTCCCTCTCTTTCTCTTCTCTCTCCTCCTATTCTTCTTTCTCTCTCTCGTCTCTCTCCTCTCTCTCTCCTCTCTCTCTTCCATCTCTCTCTCTCCCCTCTCTCTCTCTCTCCTTTCTCTCTCTCTCCCCTTTTCCTCTCTCTCTCTCTCCCCCCTCCCCCCCCCTCTTTTCTCCCCTACCCCCTCCTCTTTCTCCTTCCCCCCAACCCCCAAATTCCCCATTTTTTTTGATTTTTTTTTAAATTTTTTTTTTTTTTCTCCCTTTTTTTTTTCCAAAAAAATAACTTTTCCGTAACTTCCAAAGGGGAACCCCCGGTCTAGCCCTTTTTTGGACCCCTTCTAAAAAACTCATTTTTTATAAAAAGGGCATAACGTAAAGGCTGATGAACGACTTTTGTTTATCATTCTAATCATTTCTTCCTTTTTTAGTGCGTGTGTGTGTTTTTATGGCGCCCTTCATGTGGTGCGGGGTGCGTGGAACACGGCCTCGGGGTCAATCATAACCCCCCGGCAACTTTGGGGGCAGGCAACCCTCACTTCTGTCGCTCCAATGTGTTAAGTGGCCCGACCAGGAAGCACAGCCCCCCCCCAACAGCTAGCCAACAGCCAAACCCGCCAACCAGCCCAAACCCGCAGCCAACCAGCCCGCCAGAAACAGCCAACCAGCCAACCGCCAACCAGCCCCGCCAAACCCGCCCGCCAGCCAACCCGCCAACCCGCCAGCCAAACCCGCAGAACCAGCCAGCCAAACATCCCGAAACCAACCCCCCCACACAGCAGAAGCCAGCCAAACCACCAGCAGCGCCCGCACCCCGCGCCACCAGCCCGCCCGCCCAAACCCCAACCAGCCAGCCAGCGTGAAAGCCAGCCAGTCAGTCAGACAGTCAGTCAGTCAGTCAGCCAGCTAGCTAGCCAGTCAGTCAGTCAGCCAGTCAGCCAGGCAGCCAGCCAGCCAGCCAGCCAGTCAGCCAGCCAGCAATTAAGCCAGCCAGTCAGTCAGCCAGCCAGCCAGCCAGCCATGCCGTAGAGTCAATGGGTGAGTTAGTTATCTATTATCCCGCATATATATATTTTCTCGATTATGTGGTTAATCACGTGATATATATTTTCACTCCCATACATTTTCATTTATCTTCATCTGGTGAATTCATGAATATTTGTTTCAGTTAATCAGTCGGACAGCCAGTCAGTCATTCACGATTCGACTACCTCGTTCTACCTCGGTCAGCGGATCAGTTTGCCTCTATCAGTCTGACACAATAACCGCCAGTTAGGTCAGTCAGTCTGGTCAGTTACATAGTACGGCAGTTACTCACCAAATCAGTCTTAAGCTCATCTTTAACTAGTATTCAGCCAGCCATTCTCACCCAATCAGCGTTCCCGTTCACTACGAGTCCCTTCATCAGCCAGTCATACACGACATGCAGACATACATAGTCATACACGCACGGTACAACAGTAAGGAGAGCGACTAGGAGTTTAGACCCCATGACTTTGATATATAAATATGTTGTGTCTATATACGGGTAAATAGTTAAACTCATGTGAAAATTTCATGGAATTGGATTGATTTCTTTTTTAAATATGGGAAATCTTCGAATTTTTATAATAATTTTTCGATTGCTTGGTACTACACAATGTTCAAGCAAATAACTTTGAAAAATGCTATAGAAAGCATTTATATTCATTAGCAGTTACCTAGTTCATTGTATAAAAAAATCACTTGCAAATATCTGCCTTTTTTTTTCATTCGAGGAAATGTTTCCAACACAAAAAAAATCCTTTAATGCTATTTGAAATGTTACTAATAATATATTTTTTTAAATGCATGTGTTGTTTAAGCTGTGAAGGAAAAAACAGTAGGAGTTTTATTTTTTGATACATCGCTGGTCAAAGATTTTTTTCATGTCCCAAAAAAACCAAAACTAAATTAATGTTGTTTATTTGATTAGAACGAAACTTGCACATACATAGTAGAGGACCCTACCATTGAGCCCGTGACCAATTTCTCCTGATCAAGGTTTGAAGGTGGTTTTTAAATGACTTGAGGATACTGAACAAAATAAGCCAACATTTCCCTCGCAAAAGTGCGGGCTAACTCCGCCAGGGGGCAAAATCCAGGATGGCCACCGTGAAAACTAGATTTGTCATATCTTTACTCATTTAATAGCTATTAATATGTTCTTGGTGTCTAAATATATGTTTTTTAGGTCAAGGAAAGCAATAAAGACATCATAGAGTGGATTTGTGGACAAAAAGTCATTGTAATTGATTATTTTATTAAAAAATGAAGACAAAACATTTCAATATTCATCATTTTCGAGAACCGTATCATGCTTATTGGCCACTAATCACATGAAGCTTTTTTTCACTGGATTATATAACTCAAGTTTATGTTACTGAAAAAAGATGTAGCCCATTTCATCTCAAAACGTGTTACAAGAACTCCAAGTAACACGATATGGCTGATACACAAATAGAATTTGTTCTATTAGTATGTGTATATTGTTGATGTATTCTCGGTGTCAACAAATAGGTTTTTCAAACCGAGGTTTTCAATGCTAATATACATGAATTTATTTGTTTAATCAAAATTGAAAACACTTATTGATTTATCCCAGCTCATTACATATTTCAGATAAATCAGGCAAAATCCACAACCTATCATAACTATTTAACTGACAATTATGGATAACATGAATGGGCAATATTATACATCAATGTCATTATCCTCGTCTTCATCACATGAATCGCTCTCTTCTGAATCAGTATCTCCTGGTGTTAGATCTTTGGATTTGGGAATGTCAGGAAATATAGGGTTTGCTTTTCACCACTGAAGGCTGAACAGAGGCTTGGAATCCTGCAAAGGCACCCACGGTTTGTTCAGAAACTACTCTGGGCTTCATATTCTCATCAAGACGTGCCAATACATGAATAAGGCTTCTCTTACACTGCATATTTGTGTCATACGGGGCGTCTATATTGGCTGCTAGTCATATGCTTGGTGAACCACGTTGAACTGTTTTGTATGGCTGTACAAGATGTTGAGAAGCACACAGGGCTTTCATATCGTCGGCTGTGGGAATGCTCAGAGATTGACGTGAAACAGCAGAAGTCTCCACCAAATCTTGTGGCTGGACAAACATGACATTGGTTCGATGAGATGTGTTTGCTCCAGTCAGAGTATCGTCTTTGAAGTCATCATTGTCCATAACT
The DNA here is from genome assembly GCA_016584305.1 of Chionoecetes opilio. Classification (NCBI taxonomy): domain Eukaryota; kingdom Metazoa; phylum Arthropoda; class Malacostraca; order Decapoda; family Majidae; genus Chionoecetes; species Chionoecetes opilio. Next base: position 27,617 of record JACEEZ010024056.1, read on the forward strand.
GCTGTACCTGGTTGGCCCGTGGCAAGCTCATCAGGATATGCTCTATTTGTTTCGATGTCAAACTTGGCCCACGCATCATAAAGATTCAGAACATCCTTGTAGCTGATTCCAAGAAAAAACTTATGCATCAAGTCAATTATTTCTCGCCTTCGAGTCAGGCCATGTAGCGTCACTGCCAGCTTCACCTTGAATGATGTTCGTTTCCCCGTTATGTATGAAGTTAGCAGAGATGTCAGTGCCAGAACTGCCGGGTCTTTTTTATCTTCACCAGCCTTTGGCTTCTTCAACAGGGTTACAAATTTGTACAAGAGCTCGTCCGAGTCCTCCGAGTCCACCAATTCATCGACATGAGGTGGCCATGACATAACTTGTGCCTGTGATGCATGTGCATTGATTCGTTGTGCTACGGTCAAAATCAGTTGGTCGTCAGTTACACCCCAGCAGTTGATAGCAGATTCTGCATAACTACACCCAGAATAGGTATCATAAACCAATGCACTGTGGTTCTTCTGGTATCGTTCATGAAAGCCTATGCGATCGGGAAATTCTTCCTGTATCATAGTTTTGATGGTGCATGATTTCACCACTCCAACATTCATTCCAAAATTACGCAGCACCTGAATATAATCTTGAAGAAGGCTCTGTAATGTGCGAAGTTCATGCTGCTCCAGCACAACATTTCGAATATGTTTGAACCACATCTTTTTCACTTCTGATAAATGCACATGCTGCAAATGAGGATTGGGATCATCTTTTCCTGTATCTGAGGTGGCTGATATGTACTTTATCCAACATGTTCGGTGATAACGGATTTCAACTGCAAATGGGTCTGAAGTTGATTCAATAAAGGTCAACAGCCGCTCTCTCATGGTAAGATCTTCTAAGTACACAGTGTGTCTTTTGAAGGCATACCATGCATTCAGCTGTTGCATGATATGCCACTTGTCTCTTCCGCGATGTTTCTGGTCTTCAGGTTTCATACACCATATGCATAGGTTCTTGTCATGTACTAAACCTGTGATCGAACGTGTTTGTCTTGTACCAGTTTCAATTGGACCTTGACTTGACGAGGGGTCAGTTTGCATCTGTGCTGCAATTCCTACATTTTCAGCATGGCATTTCTCTTTTTGACTCAGGGCTTGCTTCAGATTTCTACTATTGAACAAGTTCAGCTTACAATTTTGATGGAAGTACACACCATTCGATCCATTTTCCAAGACAACTTCATCATACACTGAACCAAAGATAGCCAGCCCTACCCATTGTTTTGTATGCTCCTTAAGATTGTTCCAGGCATCTAGGTTTGTGTTGTTCCGACCTTCATCACAATCAAGATGACACAGGATACAGAAACCAATGGCTGAATCTTCACTCCTCCGCTTTCGACTTTTCTGTGGTGGTCTCGACATCTTCCAATCTGTAAACAAAAGGACATGTTATTAAAAAGATGCTAATTAGGCAATCATATCTTCATAAATTTAACTGTAAATCAATGAGTAAATATGCTTGATACGATTATTGACGATTATTGACATTTTTCGTGTTCATGTTTTAATAAAATATTAAATTACAATTACTTTTTGTCCACAAATCTACTCTATGATGTCATTATTGCTTTCCTTGACCTAAAAAACATACATTTAGACACCAAGAACATATTAATAGCTATTAAATGAGTGAAGATATGACAAATCTAGTTTTCACTGCGGCCATCTTGGATTTTGCCCCCTGGCGGAGTTAGCCCGCACTTTTGCGAGGGACATGTTGGCTTATTTTGTTCAGTATCCTCAAGTCATTTAAAAACCACTTTCAAACCTTGATCAGGAGAAATTGGTCACAGACTCAATGGTAGGGTCCTCTACTAACAGTATCTTTACCCGTATTTTCTACTCACTAGAGAATTTAATTTAAAAGACATCTCGTTCCTGCTTCGGAAAAGTCTCGTATTATTGGCTTAAAGGCGAGATGAGGTGACGGCGAGGTGGCTGCTGCTGAGCTTGAGTCATGGCTCCTCCTATCACCTTTCCTCTTACTTATCATGCTAAATATTGATACATACATATAACCAAAGAAATGTATACATAAGTATCAATATTTAGCATGATAAGTAAGAGACATAATACTATCACCCTCCATGGCAAAAAAACATGAAGGAAGACTTTTAAGCTCTGACTGCATATCTTTTTTAACATATAGCAATAACATTTCACCACTTGATACTTCTAGCCCTTGCCACCACCAAGAGGTTTCTTTGAATTTCGTATCTTTGAAAATATCGACCAAAATTACACCTACCGAATTGCACCTCGCTCGGGTTGACTCTCAAGTAACACGAGAAGACCCTCAACCACCACCACCGCCACCATCACCACCAGGATCATTAC
>JACEEZ010024056.1:35000-46254 GCA_016584305.1 Chionoecetes opilio
ATTTTAAAAAGAGGGGCTGGAGGGGCCTGGGTTTTGGGGAGACATGGGGGGGGGAAAAGGGGGTGGGGGGGAAAGGGGGTGAGGGCAAGGGGGGAGGGGGAGAAAAAAGGAGAAATGGAAGGGAAAAAGGGGAAGGGGAAAGGTGAGAAAGGGGGAAGGAGAAGAAAAGGGAAAGGGGAAAGGAGGAAAGGCGAAAGGGAGAAAGGGGAGTAGGAGAAAGGGGGGGGAAAAAGGAGAAGGGAAGGGGAAAGGGAAAAGGGGAAAAAGGGGAAGGGGAAGGGGAAAGAAAAAGGGGAAAGGGAAGGGGGGAAAAAACAGAACCCACACACCCACAAAAAGGGTTTCAGATATAAAATGGTTCGTTTTTTTTTTCCCCTTCCCTTTTTTTTCCCCGGCTCGATTTTTTTCGGTTATAAGGAAAATGTCTTTGATCTTTGAGAAGTTTGCAGGATTTGAATTGATTGTGTGGGGAGGATGGGGTGGGAGGACGAGGTCAGGGGAACAGTCATGAGTGTGATGAGCCCCGAGATTGTAAATTTGGGAAAGGGAAAAGGGAGAAAAGGAGGATAAAGACAGCAACAGAGGAGGAGGAGAAGGGACTAAGAGAGAATGTTGTAGGAGGAGGAGGGGGAAGAGGAAATATTTGGATCCTATTTAGAAATTTTTCACGCCAAAGGGAGGTTATTTGGGAACAAATTCCCCATCAGCTAAGTAAACCGAGGGCCGGATTTGGGTTCAAAAACACGGAATATGCACGCGAAAACAAGCTTTTACCCCGAGACCAAACGGGAGGGGACGGGGACGAGGACGGGGCGAGGAGGCCGAAAAAGCGATTTAAATAAAAAGAACTCGTGAGGTTTGCAAAAAGCATTTTTTCAAAAATCTTTAAATTCTTCGAAAAACTACAACGTTTCATGACATTTTTAAATGAACCCCACGAAACAGAAGTGGAAAACTTCCCCCGAAGTTCTGAAAAAATATTCCACAGCTCTGAAAATTCCCCTTTTCCCCTGCAAAAGGCACGTGGTCCAGCATACACAGCATGAAAGCACACTTTCACTAGAAAACACACACACAAACCATGACATATATTAAAAAATTTGAGAAAGTAAGGTATGTGTGTGTATTTTGCAGAGGCAGCTATGGAAGGGGGAAAGATAAATGTGGTTTCATAGGACAAAACACAATGTTCCGTAACCTTTTCTGACCCGGGGTTGTCTATGTTGTGAAAAAAGTAAAAAAACAACCCCAAACACACACACAACCCACACACAAAACACCCGGACACAGACACAGACCAAAAAAGACACAGACACAGACCCCCCACACAAAAACACACACACACACACACACCACACACACACACACACCAGGAAATCGTACAGGGCAGGATTTCTCTTTTGAATGGACCACCCTGGACTCCCTTTTCGCTCCCAACATTTTTTGAAACCCCCGTCCTTTCCCTTGCAAAACACTTTTTAAAAAGGTTCGCTCGAGCAGGTTTTTGTCCCCCCTCTTTTTAGATGCAAACCCAACCACATTGGAGACTTGTTTTTTACCGTTTTATACAGTCCCGGTACTCCCAAATCCTTCGGTAAAAAAACACCTGAAATAAACGACATATTCAAAAAAGGGGGAAAAAAAAAAAACTTTAAACGCTGGGAAATTTGCCCCTCTCTCTCTTCCCCCTCTTCTTCTCCTTTCTCTCTCTCTCCTCTCTCTCTCTCTCTCTTTTTCTTCTCTTTTCTTCTCTCTTCTCTCTTCTCTCTTCTCTTCCTCCTCTCTCTTTCTCCTCTTCTCTCTCTCTCTCTCTCTCTCCCCTCTCTCTCTCTCTTCTCTCTCCCCCTCTCTCTCTCTCCCAAACCGATTTCGAACCAAAAACCCAAAAACTACAGAATGGTAAGGTAAATTAGATTACAAAAAGGGAGAGAGAGAGAGAGAGAGAGAGAGAGAGAGAGAGAGAGAGAGAGAGAGAGAGAGAGAGAGAGAGAGAGAGAGAGAGAGAGAGAGAGAGAGAGAGAGAGAGAGAGAGAGAGAGAGACGAAAAGGAGAGAGGAGAGAGAGAGAGAGAGAGAGAGAGAAAATTGGGTCCAAATAAGAAATGAGCGTAGTAAAGGATAATATAATGATTCAGAAACCAAGGAAAATATATCACCAATTTATGATTTACGTCTGAGGGAACATCCTTTATACGCACGCACGCACGCACGCCCCGCACGCACGCACGCACGCACGCACGCACGCACGCACGCACGCACGCACGCACGCACGCACGCACGCACGCACGCACGCACGCACGCACGCACGCACGCACGCACGCACCCCACGCACGCACGCACGCACGCACGCACGCACGCACGCACCACACACACACACACACACACACACACACACACACACACACACACACACACACACAACACACACACACACACACACACACACACACACACACACACACACACACACACACACACACACCCCAAACACACACACACACACACACACACACACACACACACACACACACACACACACACACACACACCACACACAAACACACACACACACACACACACACACACACAACACACACAACACACACACACACACACACACACACACACACACACACACACACACACCACACACACACACACGAGGAGGGAAGGGGGGGGGTTCTAAGTGATAATTCAGACTCATTACAAACCATTCGGGTCCAGCAATGGCAACTTTTCTCATGGGGACATTTTTAGGTCAATGAGATCTTGCTCCCTACCCACTACCCACCCAGCCATCCTTCCTCCCTACCCACCCCAACCACCCTTCCTTCCCTCCTCCCTAGCCACCCACCCTCCCACCGATCCTTCCTCCCTACCCACATACCCACCCACCCTTCCTCCGTACCATCCCACCACACCTTCCTTCCTTCCTCCCTAAACCATTCCCAACCGCCCTTGTCCGCCCCCCCCTCACATAGCCGCACCACGCACACCCTCTCCTCTCTCTTGCATACACACCTCGCTTTATACCATACCCTGCCCCATGGCATATGCTATGAGCTCGGAGGCCACTGCGTCGCGAAATGCGACCAGGAATAACTTTGCGGCCCTAGTTGACGAGTGCGCGGAGGAAGGGGATGGGAAGACAGACGCCCCCCCCCCCCCTTGTCTTCAGACTTCCCCCCCAGCTTAGGCCAAACTGCAGCGGATAAGGACAAGGAAGATGGTTTTCAGTACAGACGGAAGACTAGGGCAAAACACGCGGCGCGAGAACGAATCAAGCGAGGAAGGAGATGCTGGTGGTACTAAAAAGGTGAAAGATAAATCCTGTGGGGTGAGTAACACGCTTCGCAGTCCTACGGAGATTGTTGTGGATGAACCATCAGACCCCGACAACCAACGCGGGCCATCGACTACGCCTAGCAACAGGACAAGGCTTCTCTTCCCACGTGACTCAGGGCTCACCTTCCACGATAAGCTCTTGTGGACAGTCAAGCTTAGCCGGGCCTTCAGGAATTTTGAGCCGCTCTTTAAGGAAGGTAGGAACAACCCATATGTCACAGTGGGCAGTCAAGAGGCAGTAGACACCCTTACCTCTACTGGCTTCGAAGGCGTCATCCTTGTCGTTCCTGAGGACTCGGAAAAGCTCGCCAAAGTCATCATCTTCAGATACCCTCTAGTACTTGACCCGGTACCAAACCAATGCAGAAAAGATGAAAAGTGAATGTGGCGTGCGAAGCGCAGATAGTAGTATGCTAGGTGAAGGGGTAACACAATGTCAGGGGTAAAGCTCACAGTGCGGTGGGCACTGAATGCAGTGTGGGCAACGAGGCCCGTTCTGCTACGGGTGCAGTTACCACTGTTATATATGAAAATAGTAACGTGATTGGTAATGAGTGCTCTGTAAGGGGTGAGGTCCGTAGTGTTGAGGGTAAAGAAAGTGGTGTAAGCGGTGGAGAGAGCAGAGCTTTAAGTAAAGAATGCTCTGTGCCCAGTGTGCGAGCTGAGAAAAACATGGTTGCAACACAGTGCATGGTACAAATAAAAGGAAAGAAAAAAACACACACAGCCATGGCTCATGGCATTTATAATGTCAAAGGTTTCTTAGAAAAATGCAAGGATAGTGACGACGGAAAAGAAAAGATTATGAAGGGTTGGATGGTGCTACAGAAACAAATGGATATGTTTGTCACGCTGATGGAGAGCATAACGACAGGTGAGCGGACATGATTTGGAAAAATGGATGTAAAATAGCCTCACAGTGCTATCTTGGAATGTTCGATCTCTCACCTCCAACAGAATTGCTGATGTACACACTATGTCACACAACACAACACGACATAATACTTTTGCAGGGGGACCGGGGATAAATGTGGGACAGCCTTAAGCTAAATGGGTTTTGAGGGTAATCACCTCAGGCCTCGGTGGGTGGGAAGGGGTGTCTCCACTTTCGTAAAGAACACTATTCCGGGCCGTGCTTCTAGAGGTCCTGACAAAAGGGATGGTATTTAGAGTGTCGTGTTGAAGTTCATTTTCAAAGGGTTTTTGTTATGAATGTGATCAATTGTATGTGTCCAGTAATTGCTTTGGTGTGACTGCTCTTCCCGATCCCCTATTTCCCAAAGGGGGTCATGACGGGTGGCTGGGATTCTCAATGCAGGGAAGGTCACTAGAATCAGGAGGGAAAACTAATGTTAACGGTACACGCTTGGTTCAGTTCTGGAAGTGACTTCCCTCAAGCCGATTATGGGTTCCCAAGAAGCAACGAACATACAGGGAGGGAGACTCGATTACGCTTTCTTAGTTAACTATCGGGGGGGACTGGCATTTGTAAGGTAAAACAGTGATCTGCTGAGTGATCACTTTGCTATCGGGGTCGACTACCTTTAACGAAAATAAAGGTACAGTGTGACATAAAGCGTCTGTCTTTGCCAAAGGATAAGGTGACCCCTTTATCTCAAAAATTTCACTTGGTATGAAATTATCGTCCAACCTGCATTGATAAATTTTATCGTGACATGGTTTGCGCTATGAGACAGTTTTTGTTTATAATCAGCACGCACCAAAACAAAGGTACACAAGGTCAAAAAGGGCTTAAAACAGTATTCAAACGACAAAGTGTTGCAGGGACACACGCGAATGTTACGGGTTTTGGCGCAAAAAAAAATGGGTGATCTGGACGGATGCTGCTACCAGGGACACATCTAGAGGACAGCTTTTGGGGGGCCCACGCCCCGCAGGGCACCACCACCCACCACCCAAAAACCAAAACACACACACACACACACACACACAAAACCCCACACACACCACACACAAACACACACACAACACACACCACACACAAAAAACCCCAACCACACACACCACACACAAAAACCCACACACCCCACACACACCACACACACACACACACACACACACACAAAACACACCCCACACACAAACACACCCCAAAACACACACACAACACACAAAAACACACACACACAACAAAACACACACACAACACACACACACCAAAACCACACACACACACACGAGGGGGGAAGGGGGGGGTTTTTCTAAGTGATTAATTCAAAACTCTTTTAAAAACCCATTCGGGTCCAGCAATGGCAATTTTTTCCAGGGGAAATTTTTTAAGGTCAATGAGATCTTGCCCCCACCCACTACCCACCCGGGCCACCCTTTCCTTTCCCTACCCCCCAACCACCCTTTCCCCTTTCCCCTCCCCTTTGGGCCCCCCCACCCCCCCCACCCCCCCTTTCCCTCCCAAACCCCAAAACCCACCCCCCCTTCCTCCGTACCATCCCCCCCCCCCCTTTCCCTTTTCCCTTCCCCCAAAAAACCCCCCAACCCCCCTTGTCCGCCCCCCCCTCACATAGCCGCCCCAAAACCGCAAAAACCCTCCTCCTCCCCCTTGCTCCCAAACCTCGTTTAAAACCAAAACCCCCTGCCCCATGGAAATTGCTTTTTGAGCTGGGGGCCCACGGCGCCCCCCCCCCCCCCCCCCCAAAATGCGACCAGGAAAAACCCTTTGGGGCCCCTAGTTGACGAGTGCGCGGGGGAAAAGGGATGGAAGACGGGGACGCCCCCCCCCCCCCCCTTTGTCTTCAAAATTTTCCCCCCCCAGTTTAGGCCAAAGGCGCGGATAAGGAAAAAAGGGAAGATGGTTTTCAGTACAGACGGAAGACTGGGGAAAAACACGCGGCGGGGAGAACAAATAAAGCGAGGAAGGGATGTTTGGTGGTACAAAAAAGGGTAAAAGATAAATCCTTTTGGGGTAGTAAAAAGCTTCGCAGTCCTACGGAGTTTGTTGTGGAGGAACCCCTCAGCCCCGGCCAACCAACGGGGGGCCATCGACTACGCCTAGCAACGGGACAAGGTTCTTTTCCCACGTGACTCAGGGTTTAAAATTCCCCCGATAAGCTCTTGGGAAACCAGTCAAGCTTAGGGGGGCCCTTCCCGGAATTTGAGCCGCTTTTTAAAGGGAAAGGTAGGAAAAACCCTTTAATTTTCCAAGTGGGCAGTCAAGGGGCAGTGGGCCCCCTTTTCCCTCTACTGGTTTCCCCAAAGGCGTCATCCTTGTCGTTCCTGAGGACTGGGAAAAAAGCTCGCCAAACATCATCTTCAGTTTACCCTTAGTATTTGCCCCGGGTCCCAAAAACCAATGCAAAAAAGTGAAAATTTGAAGGGTGGCTGCAAAGGGCGCAGATAGTAGTATGCTAGGTAAAGGGGGAAACAACAATGTCAGGGGAAAGCTCACATGCGGGGGGCACTGAATGCAGTGTGGGCACGAGGCCCGTTCTGCAAACGGGTCATTTACCACTGTTATATAAAAAATAGTAACGGTTTTGGTAAGGGAGTGCTCTGTAAGGGGTGGGGGTCCGTATGTTGAGGGAAAAGAAAGGGGTGTAAGCGGTGGGGGAGAGAAAGGTTTTAAGTAAAGAAGGCCCCTGGGGCCCAGTGTGGAGCTGAGAAAAGGGGGTTTTGAAACCCACAGGGGCATGGTAAAAATAAAAGGAAAAAAAAAAAAACACACACAGCCATGGCCCCTGGAAATTTAAAATGTAAAAGGTTTTCCTTAGAAAAAGAAAGGGGATGTGACGACGGAAAAGAAAAAAATTATAAGGGTTGGATGGGGCAAACAGAAAAAAAGGATATTTTGTCACGCTGTTTGGAGAGCAAAACGACGGGTTTAAACCGGACACTGTTTTGGGAAAACAGGGATGTAAAAGCCTCACAGTGCTCTTTGGAAAATGTTCACCTCCACCCCAAAAAATTTGCAAATGTACACTACTATGTCACAAAACCCCAAAACACTGACTTTAAAAATTCTCCCGGAAAAGACCGGGGAAAAAATGTGGGACCCCCCTTAAGCAAAAGGTTATGTAGGGTATCACCCCCAGCCTCGGTGGGTGTGGGGTGTCTCCATTTACGAAAAAAACACTATTCCCCCGGGTGTTTCTAGAGGCTCCTGAAAAAAGGGATGGTTTTGAGATTCGGGTTTTTAAATTTTTTCAGGTTTGGGGTTATGAATGTGATCAATTTGTATGGTCCAGAAATTTGGTTTTTGGTTTTACTGCTTTTTTCCTGATCCATATTCCAAGGTGTATGACCTGGTGGCTGGGGATTCAATCCCAGGCACAGGTCACTAGCCCCAGGGGGGGAAAACCAATGTTAAGGGTTTACACGTTTGGTTTCAGTTTTTGATTTGATTTCCCTCAAGCCCGATTACTGGGTTCCCAAAAGAAAACGAACTACAGGGGGGAGACTGGGTTTTCCCGTTTGTTTTAGTTAACTATCAGGGGGCGACGGGCATTAGTGGGGGTTTAATCAGTATCGCGGAGTGACCCATTTTTGTTTACGGGTCAATTTCCCTTTTAACAAAAATTTAAAGGTACAGTGGGGACAAAAAGGGCCTTTTTTTTCCCAAAAAAGGAAAAAGGTTCCCACTTTATTAAAAAATTTTCACTCTGGTATGAAAATTATCGCCCAAACCTGCATGAAAAAATTTTTATCGTGACATGGTTTGCGCTTTTGAACATTTTTTTTGGGGATAATCAGCACGAAACCAAAAAAAAAGGTACAAAAAGGTCAAGGGCTAAAAAAGGTTTCAAACGACAAAGGGGGTTGCGGGGGACACACGCGAATTTTCGGGTGGGGGGAAAAAAAAAAATTGGTTGAATTGGACGGAGGCGCTACCGGGGGGACACACCCCTAGAGAAAAGTTTTTGATATGCGGGATCATGAGGAAGGAAAAACGCGGCGGTAAAAAAAGGCAATTTGCAAAAAAAAAGGGGGGAAATTTAATAAGTCTCTGAAATATGGAGAGCATTTTTAACAAAGTCGGGGGGAATAGAGCCCTTTGTGGCACACACACACCCAGAGAAGGTAGAAAATTGAGCTTTAAAAGTGGGCATATAAAAGGCCTAGTGCTGCCAGTTTTCCCCTCAGACTGTAAACGATGCGGTAGGGGGAATGGGAGGTTGAGAGGAGATCCTCATCCTTACTGCCTTAAAAAGGGGGGGAAAAGAAACGATGCGGATATTAAAACAGGATTAATTGTTTCGAGCCTAAAAAACGGAAAAATCTACTGCTCCAAAGGGGCCTTTATGGTATTGCTATGAAATTAACCCAAATGGGTTGGCTAGTATACACGACGGACCACTGTTTTTCGACATTTAACATGATTTTTGGGAAGGAAAGGTGCCCCCCCATGGAAGGAGGGGAATTTATAATCCTTTTCCCTAAGGTTTAGTGGAGGGTAAAAACCCATTTCATTTAAAAACATTCTTTTCTAAACTGTGGAGAAGTCCCTTTTGAGGATTAATTAAAAAAAGTAGGGGGACGACATCAGCGATAATTTTGTTTTTGGGTTTTTTTATTTGGGAAGGGGAAAACTGATGTGTTTTAAGGTGTTTATCCCCTTAGTTGATTACTGGCGCGGCTTTATAGAATTAAAAAGGCCCCCTTTGGGAAGGGCCCTGGGGGAAGTTTACCGGATTAACATGCTTTCTATGGGTTGGGTGGGAGGCTCCTCCACTGGATAGGGGATATCTCCATGGCAGGAAGGCGGAGCCTGGGTTTTAGGGTTTTGTTTTCTGACAGAAAGCATTTACTCTTGGGACTCCCCCAAAGGGGGTGTATTAAGCCCCATGTTATTTAATTTTTGATGAAAAAAGTTGGCCCTTAAGCCATTCACAATTTAAAAAATGTGATTTACGCTTTACGGAAAAAATCCCCCCCTAAAAGTAGAAAAGTACGTAATTTTGGGAAATTCCCCAACAAGTTCACCCCAATTGTGGAACCCCGAGAATGGGGCCCCAATGATTAAATGGGAAAAAAACAAAGTTCCAATGTTCCCAGCCCGTTTGGGGGCTACACCTAAAATGTCAACAACAAAAAACGTTGCAAAGTGGGGAATTTCCCATAAGAACCCCGGAAGTATGTAGGATACTCAGCTGAAATAAAGAGCGGACCTGCCCACCTGGGGAACGCTGGGGGGTAGGGCGCAACTCCCAACCCCGGGAAAACTTTTAAACCCGGAGTGGGGAAAGGGTGTCGGGGGTTCCCGGGCTAGGACCATGTACATCACCCTATCAGGGCTTTTAAAAGGGAAAGCTGCCCCCGTCCTCTCTTGCATTGACCCCGGGAAGGATGGAAAAAAATTGAAAACCTTCCCCCCAAAAAAAACTTCATGGGATCATCCTGAACGGCCCCAAAAAGCGAGGTAGACTGTATTAAAAAGGGGAAATCAGCCCCCTGCTCTTTAAAAACAGGGTTCCCAAGTTTAAATCGGGTCTGCCGTAAGGGGTAGAGGCCCAAAGGGGGGGCCACATTAGTTGATAGGGTCCCATGGACTTGTGGGCTCACAAATTTTAGGAAAACAGGGGGCCGGGGGAGGATATTTAATTTCGCTAGTGGGGAGATAGATAGGGAGGAAACCCGATGAAAAAGTGTGAAACACAGGGACGACATAAGAAAGGGGGCCCCCCCGGGGGCAGGACACACAATTAACCATTTAAAAATATTCCCCCCAATTGCATAAGGAAAAAAACACAGGGATTTTCCACATGAACTTAAAAAACATTTTTTTTGGGGAAAAGTCTCTTTTTTGGGGAGGCGAACATTTCACATGTGTTTGGGGTGAAGGGTATGTAAGGGGGAGTGGCAAGGCCCGGGTTTTTGGGATTTGGTTTAGGCAGGATGGATATACATGGGTGGGCAGGGGCACCCCTCATTTCCCTTTTAATGTCTGATGCATTTTACCCCTTTTCCCCCCCAATTTAGCTCTCTGCCAAAAAAACCCCCTTGGGGCCTTTGGGGAAAATTTAAAGGAAAGGTGGTTTGGGGGCACAATTTTAATGTAGACCGCGGGGGGTCTGGGAAAAACCCAGGAGTCCCACACCCTGGTTTTTTTGGAGATAGTGAAACCCAGTGTATGGGTTATTTTGCAGGGCATTGAAAGGACAGGTAGATCCTTTCCTTCATTTGGGGGCCATCCCCCGTAGGGATAACTCTTCCAAAAAAGGGAAAAGGGGCCCGGGGGGTGGGGGGGGGAACAGGCCCAAGGGCAAAAGGGGCTAAATAGGGAATTTCCCGGGCACACAGTCCATGAGAACCCAAACAAAATCAGATTAGGGAAATTCAAAAACGGGCCCCTGACAAAGCCAGGATAGAAAACAAAAAATGTTTAAAAAACCCCCTCAGGCACACATACAAAAAGTTGCACTGCAGACACAATTTTTTTATACGGCACACCAGAAAAAATGGAAAGAAAACAGTCTTTTTACGAGATTAGGGGTTTGGGGTTTCCCCCCATTACTGGGAAATGGGGAGGGAAAGTGCCCAAGGGCGAAAAAAAAAATGTAGATTGTGCCAGCAGTCAGGTCCCACACCCTTTCAACAATACATAATCAGTGGGCCATCTTTTGGGAAATTTTAGACTCCCCGATATAGATAATGGGCACGGACCAAGGGTTTTGGATGACAAACAACGGTTTAGGGTTTATGCGGCTTACAAGGAAAACCAGCCCCCAGGGTTTATGGGATCAGGGTAAGTGCAAAAGGCCCAAAATTAAAATATAGTAGATAGGATAATAAAAGCAATAGATAATGTGGTATGTATATTGTGGATGGGGTGTAAAAAGGGAGGTTGGGGTTTTGTAGTAAAGGGGGGTAATGTCTGTAAAAGGAAAGATGTTTGATTTAAGGGGGCCAATAGGCCCTAGGGGGGAATTTTCAAAATC
>JACEEZ010024057.1:0-2500 GCA_016584305.1 Chionoecetes opilio
ATTCCATATAGTCTTGAAAATGTGGTTAAACACCCACTGAAGGCGTGCAGGAAGAGTGACTTTCCGAGAGGGCAGGATCCAGTTTCTTTTTCAAACGTAGTGATGCACACCGTCTTTTTTGCGGTCACCATGTACAGGTTGTCACTGTTTCTGTGGCATCGGCATGATGTATCATCAACTGAAATACATCGGAATTCTTCTGCGACAAACGGCTGTTCGACTGTTTGCAGATAAAACATGCTAGCATACATCCCTTGTAGTCAGCTTTCCCCTTCGCATGCTCAACGGTTGATGTCGGCCTCTCCACAGAGATAGCAGTCAGTATGGAAACAGAATTTGTTGACATCAGATCTGAGTTTGTGTGCTGAGGAAGATTTCACAGTCATGTTTACGTTTGCGCTTTTGCTTATATCGCCTAGTATTAGTGTGAGCTTTAACGACATCTTCATGCACATACTGTTTTCCCATTGTCGTCAAATACTTGAATCGGGATAGTCTTTACTGGATCTAGTTCAGGGTATTTGACACTGAAATCATTGATTGCAGAAAGGGTTTTTTTTTGCGACTGACACATGCAAAATCCTTCACAGTGAATGTTTATATCCTCCTCGCACATAAAAACAAAAAATAGCATCCTGACTGCACACTGCCATTACGGTCCTATCTGAAACAAAAATAATATATACTGACTAGATTAAAAACATACCATGGAGAGGATTAAATTTTTCACTACAGTAAAATTTAATGTGATCGATAGGTGAAGATGCCACACAGAGCGATTTTCCGAACTAATATGCGTCATTTGGTGAGCTTTGAGATCAAATTTTGATCAAATTTGATAATGACCTTGCCTTAACACATTATCGTGACCTTAAGGGTTTCCCGAAAATATCAGAAAAACGAATTGGAGTTTTCAAATTAGTTGAAAATGGTACCTTAAACGTCTTTCTATGTCATTTAGTTAAACAATTATGTTCATTTATTTTTTGAGCCTGTATAATGTCGGCCATCTTTGGGTTTGAGGCCAAACGAGGTTTCCCATGGGGGGGTTCGGGTGGGTTTTTTTTTCTGACGAGGGGCCCACCACCAATGAAGACATTTCGGTGAAAAAGCTTTGAGTCCAACCTCTATGGATCATGATCAGTTCGTTGCTGCGCCTAGAGCCATATACACATGCACAAAGAGCCAAACCATACGCACAACACACAAACACGACACACAAAACACAAACACAAACACAACACAAACACAAACACAGACACAGACGCAGACGCAGACGCAGACGCAGACGCAGACGCAGACGCAGACGCAGACACAGACACAGACACAGACACAGACACAGACGCAGACGCAGACGCACACGCACACGCACAACGCACACGCACGTACCTGTCCGCAAGATAGCCGCCCAGGAGAGGAGACAAAAAAACTGCCCACCATGAACATACTCTGGTAGGAGGCCCGCAGGTGGCTCTTGTCACAGACTAGGGAGAACTGTGGAGGGAGAGGGAAGCGAGGAGGTCATGAAAGAAAAGGAAAAAGAGCCGTAAACTGAATGGTCAAATAATATGTATGTATGTGTATGTGTGTGCGTGTGCGTGTGCGTGTGCATGTGCGTGTGCGTGTGCGTGTGTGTGTTTGTGTTTGTAATGTGATTCCTGACTGTGGTTAATAAAATATCTATCTTTATATATGTGTGTGTGTGTGTGTGTGTTTGTAATGTGATTCCTGACTGTGTTCAATAAAATATCTATCTTTATATATGTGTGTGTGTGTGTGTGTGTGTGTGTGTGTGTGTGTGTGTGTGTGTGTGTGTGTGTGTGTGTGTGTGTGTGTGTGTGTGTTGTGTGTGTGTGTGTTTGTAATGTGATTCCTGACAGTAGTCAATAAAATATTTATCTTTATATCTGTGTGTGTGGTGTGTGTGTGTGTGTGTGTGTGTGTGTGTGTGTGTGTGTGTGTGTGTGTTGTGTGTGTGTGTGTGTGTGTGTGTGGGTGTGTGTGTGTATCATCTAGTTGTTCTCATCTAGTTGTATTTTAACAGGGCCTGGGGCAACGCTCGTGTGGCCCCGTCTCTTTATAACATTTTTTCATTCATTCCTTAGTGCTTAGTTTTGGGCGAAGCCAGCATCCCGGAGAGCAGGTCACAAACCCCGGCTAACACCCGGTACCCATTCACTGCTGGGTGGACAGGGGCTCGGGTTTTAAGGAAGCAGCCCATATGTTTCCGCTCCGCCGGGGATCGAGCCCGGGGCTTCTCGGTTGTGAACCGAGCGTGCTTCCCCTACACTACGGAGTACCCCGTGTGTGTGTGTGTGTGTGTCTAGTTAATAATCAAACTTTTAACAACCTTCATAAATCATACATATTACACACACACACACACACACACACACACACACACACACACACAGAGGTGAATCGGTGCTATCGACGTGCTCTTTCTTGATGAATAATCACTTTAGGGGCGATAAGGGATGCTTGTGTTTTGCTGTAATCG
>JACEEZ010024057.1:5000-14142 GCA_016584305.1 Chionoecetes opilio
CCAATGTTTTCTTTTTTCCAGTCTGAAGAATGTACTATAAAAAAAATTTTTGATCTTTTTTTTTTACTTTAAAAGAAATTCAAAAAAACGAAATGTTCCCGCCACTCGTGGTTTCCCTTTTCCGTACCTCCGAGGTGAGAGTGTTGGTGAAGACCGAGGCATCGAAGAGCCACTCGGTGCACGCCTCCTCCACCTCCTCGCCGCCCTCCACCACCACGCTGTAGCTGCACGAGTCTCTGCATGGGGGGTGGCACACATATAGCTCTTAGCATTCTATTGGCCCTTACTTATTTCCCTTCACCTTCCACTAAAGACAAATAGTAATGACACAAACATCTCTTAGCATGCTGTTAACCTTACTTATTTCCCTTCGCCTTGTATAAAAAACAAATAGTAATGACACAAATTCAAACACATCAGAATAAGAAAATAGTAGCCACAATTTTCACACAGCACAATTAAAACCTTCACAACTTACTCTGCTATTATCACACTCTCGTTTCCCTCTGGAGGTAGGCAGGTGTGGTTGACGTTAGGCGCGAGGTACACTCCGCTGATAAACTGCGGAGGCACCAGCAACAGCCCTGCGGTAAGAGAATAACTTCCTCAATATTCAAGAAGGACTCGGTATGACAGGATAATAATTAGCACGGTGAAAAATGCACCTAGCAATCGTGATCATTCATTTCCGTTCAGATAACTGTGTGCGAGACAAAAGTCGCATTGATACACCCACAATAATATCCTATTGTACATAAGAACATAAGAACATAAGAAAATAAGGAAGCTACAAGAGGCCGCGAGACCTACACGTGGTAGTTCCTGTTACTTAATTAATACTACCTACGTCTATGCAGCTTTCATCCGCATCCATGACATGATCTAGCCTCCTTTTAAAGCTCCCTATTGACTCCGCACTAACTACCTACCTGAGTCCGTGGTAGTGCATTCCATGGGGCTGTTGCTGCATTTGGGAAACTGAAATTCCTTATAACCTTCTCTCTCCTCTATAGTGCATCTTTTGGGTGTGTATATAAAGCTAATATCATATTAATATCATATAATAAACATGATGAATTAAAACATGATGATTAATATTATATCATTATATAATATCTTTATAAAATGTAAATGTAAAGTACCAAACAAGCAAAGAAGGCTTTCCTTGGTATGCCTGGCGTGGGTTTTGTGAGTCAGCTGTCTCGTTCTTGTTTGGTTTGCTGACTGTATTCATGGCGTCGACTGGAGCCTCATCCCCCCTCTACTCCCCGCACACGTGTTACCTTAGTATAAGGTCAAAATGGGAGCATTTCGCTAAGCTGCGCGTTTGGCATTCGGTGCTCATCTCCGTGGAATTAGCCTTAGAGGCTGTGGTGGGGGAGGACCCGTTTACCCCGGGACACAGGGGTTTGTGTAACATCCAGGTTTCCACAGTTACCTTCCCCAGGTTACACCAGGTACCCATTTATCAACCCCGAAAGGAAGGAAGAACAGCTGTTTAGGCTGGTCACCGACTTGCCCTGGCCCGGATTCGAACCAGGGCCCGCAGATTCGTAGCCAGGCACGCTAGCCACTGCACCACGGAGGCGACAACCTTACCTAAGGCGTTAACTAAGGTAAACGCTAAGGCGTTTACCTTACTACCTCCTACAAAATACATTGAAAACACGGCGATATTTTTTCAAAAGGAGGTGGAGGAGGGGGTTGTGGATGGCAGGGGAGTTGTGCAGCAGAGGAGGATGGGGCAGCAGGTGTGTGGGTGAGGCCTGGCGGTGGCGGGGTGGGGCGCTGAACCCACACACTAACACACACGCCACCCGTATGGAGGATTCGCGTCACAACTTTTTGCCATGCTTGAAATCGTTTTTCTCTTTGGTTAATTAAACGATGAGACTACTGATTGTAAATGATATTGTGTAACAAAAAGATCAGATTCGTTTTGAAGAGATACGTGCAAGGCGTAGACATGTTTGTGAAGTAGGCCTACTATGCACACAAAGTTTTCTATATCACATAGGTATTATGTAACAAGAGCTTTGTCACAGAATGGTTGTAGTCCATGCAGTCCACGCTCCTTTGAAGAGCAGTGAGGGGCGCGGCGTGGACGTGCCGCTCGCTCTTATCAGGAAACATTGCAGTATAAAACCGCCTTGCTTTCCTTACTTCCTCCCTTTTGTACCCCATGACACACCTATTACACCCTTCACTATATCCCCCTTCACTCCCTGCCCTACCTATATAGCGCTACAATCCATGACAACAGGCTATTGCAACGGTTACAAGTGGATTCTGTATAGCGGGGGCCACAGGTGTTGCCATATCGCTGTAGTGGCGCTATTTTTCAAGTCACTAATAATTACTACCTATTTCACGGCCTGTAGAGGGTGTTGGTGGCGTAGCGTGATGCTGTAGTATAGTAGCTACTAGAGGGGCACGTGAGAGGGTTAGAACTAGAGAACACGAGAAATAACGCAGGAAAATACACAAGAGGTAGTGGTGGTGGTCGAGCTTACATTCAAGCAGCTATGCCGCTGTTCCGCCTTCAAGCAGCGGAGCACAATATTTTCACATCATGTATGTCTTCCATTACTAATATTGTCTTCCAGAATCACTGATAATAAATATACTTTAAATCAGACCTTGGAAACAGCATTATTTTGATATTGCAAAACTTAGTTACGTATAATGTTTTATAAATTGTGGCACAACCGCTCCCGCATTCTGGAGAAAGCCCGCCAAAAGAATTGGCGGCTCCGAATCTTGGAGCCTCGAGACGCACGTCTTTCAAGGTCACACAAGCAGGAAGTGACCTCATGGTGACGTCACGATGACGTCACGTTGACAAGACGCACGTAGCAAATACGTATAGTATGAACCCCGCATTAGTGACAGGTGTGGTGGTGTGGTGCGGTGTGGGGGGGCGGGGCGGGCGGGGGGGCGGGGGCGGGGCGGGGGGGGGCGGGGCGGGGCGGGGCGGGGCAGGCGGGGCGGGGGCGGGGCAGGCGGGGAGGGACGGGGGAGGGCGGGGCGGGCCGGGGGGGGGCGGGGCGGGGGAGGGCGGGGCGGGGCGGGGCAGGGGCGGGGCGGGGCGGGGCAGGGCGGGGCGGGCGGGGCAGGGCGGGGCGGGGCGGGGCAGGGCGGGGCGGGGCGGGGCGGGGCGGGGCGGGGCGGGGCGGGGCGGGGCAGGGCGGGGCCATCACTACCCTATGACCTGGATTGCTACCAAACTATCTATCAGTCATAGGAATTTGTGTTTTTTTTTGATTTTTTAAAGTAAAATTAATCATCTGCACGCGTACAAGTGTGTCCACGAATGCTGCAGAGAAAACTGTAAATGATCAAAACTATCCTATATGATTAGGATATATTTTATCATTTACAGTTTTCTCTGCAGCATTCGTGGACACACTTGTACACATGCAGACGATTAAGTTTACTTTAAAAAATCAAAATTTAACACAAATTCTTATGACTATCGCATCGTAATGCCTATACCGTAAATAACACTTTAGTCGCCAGCTGCACTAATTTCACCAGCCGCCAAATATTACGAATTATTGCATCACTACCAATGTGTATGTGCCACTGAAGATGATACACAGTAGTTTATTATCATGACTGTATAATCTACCCTGTTGCAGTGTTGTTGTATGCTTTTTATCTGCAAGTATATACGGTTTCAAATTTCACTACTCGCTTTTTTTTCGGGCGACGACGAAGGCGGGAGGACACTCGGAACATAAACACTAGCTGGCGACCTTAGTGTAGCTCTGTTATCAACGTCGCCACTCTTTTAAATTTTTGTAATTTTTTTTTATAGCCATACTATGAAACAGATGAAAAAAACAAATGACAACGACTCTCCAGATAGCCCCTTCTAACTTTCCTGAAATCATGAATGTAGATATGTAAGTATTAACGCCGCCAGACGTCTGTAAATATAAAAAAAGACGTTGTCCTGGCAACTTTAGAGTCATCTTCGGTAGTGTGGACGGGCCTAAACGCTGAATCATTAAATGTTAATTGTTCATCTACATATTCGAGTAGTTGCTATTTCCTGAGACGTATTTGAATAACATGATAACGTCACCTCTATTCCATCTCTCTTTGCCTTGGAGTGTTAAACTTTTTTTGTAAAATTTATTTGCAGTTCAGATTGTTAGACTTGAGATGTACGTCTTTAAGGCGGCGTCACACTAGAACTTTTTCTGTCTAGTTTTTTCAGCAACTTTCTAATAACTAACAATTTTCTGACTGCAAACCATCACACCCACACAATCGTTCGCCTGCACTACCAGTCAGCTGTTCCTTCGACTGTAAACAAACATGGCTCCGACGCCAGGGCAAGCTATTATAGTACAGGAGCATTAGTAAAAATTTCACGAAAACCTAGAAAAAAATAGTAGTAAGCTGATTTTTTCAGGGGAGCTCCAGAAAACCATAAGCATGTCCGCAAATTCAACCTGGTGGCATTTTCAGAATTGAAGATGGCCGCTATAACAATTTGCGATAAATGGTTAAAATACCAAAATCGGCATAACTGGCAACTTATTACAGTGGACCCATGCCATGTTCATTTTGAGTTAAAATAATTAGCATAAAGTGGAATTACAGACAGCACACTCAATAAATGGGTGCATGCTATGCCCAGATGCATCCCAATATGCGATGCCCTGGAATGTTTCACTGCAGTCCACAGTCACACATCTGACCAGAAACGTAGATCTGCGTGCTACCCAGTACGCCAGAGATGCTAAAGACTATGAGCCCTTTCCTAAAACTGGTCAAAGTACACTCTCCATTTTCATATGGAGACCAGATGCTCTGGTCTGTGTAGCAAGCGGTGTTGTTGCTGGCAAGTGTGTAAATGCAGATCAAGCATTTGATATTGGTGTCAAGGCTGCTTCTGTAATGACTGGCGAAACCTATGCTGACGTAAAATTAAAACGAAAAGACCGTGTGACCAGCTTCAGTGGTGACAAAAATCAGGTAACTGTGCGAGGTGTTGAGGTGGAGGGGAATAGAACAGTATTGTTCATGAGGGTCACATGTGTGATCCGGGAGAGTTCTGATAGGAGGAATATCTGCTTCACGAGTTTGCCAAACAGCCACCCTCCCTATTCGAAAAAGGGGTATCATGAGGAAGAACACTAAGAGTGTCCTTGCTAGTGTTCTCAAGTCGAAAGTGACTGTCCATCTAGAACTTCCCAGATAATGCACGTTTCGTCTGATGGAGGACATCTTCTTCAAAAGCTTGCCATGGCCTGCTGATCCCACATACAACCAGGTGTGTGACCAGTATGTATCCCATGTTCTTGTTCACTATGGGCCAGGTAGTATAGTAGTGTTTGACGGTATGGCAGTGCTTCCTCAACTAAAACTGCGGAACAGCAGCGAAGAGCCAACAGAACACTTCTCCTGACATTGTCTTTGAGTTGGAAATGAAAACCACAACATCAAAAAAAGGCATTTCTTGGGTAATGGCAGGAATAAGGACCGATTAATCCAAAAATTAAAGGAGAAATATGAGGCTGTGTGGTATAATTTTCAAACAGAGTGTTGCAGATGCTGACTGGCTGATTGCATCAAGTGCCATGATACATCAACTTTCCATAGATGGTGCCCAGCTCAAATTCGCCTGTCGTTGCGTGGGAACTTTATACTGACTTGCTGGTGATGATGGTCGCACAAGCCACCCCAAACATGAATCTTCATATGCTCTGTGGACGGAACCCTTTGCATGTGGTACTGTATACGTTTAATTCAGGAAGCTTGTTCTAGCATCAAAACAACACCTGATGTTTTGTACAATGTACATGCAATCACTGGATGTGATACTGTGTCTTCCATATACAACAAGGAAAAAAAGGGCCCTTCAGCTGCTCGGTAGTGATGACAATTGGGACTGTTGAGTGTTTTTTTCTCAGTCTGACAGCAGTCAGGATGAGATAGCACGCAAGGAGAGTTTTTTTCTACTAAAGTTTTTAAAGCAGCTGTCCGGTCAAATTCACTGGACAAGCATCGCTATTGTTATGTACTTCCGATCTACACGTAGAGCGTTCCTATCCTCATCTGGTTACAAGTTGGAATCAATCCCTCCAACTTCAGCAGCTGCCAAGTTCCATAGCTATAGAAACATACCCTGCTGTTTAGCAATGGGAGGGAAATGAGCTACCACCAAATGAGTGGGGGTGGAGTACAGAGAGGGGATACTTGTTTTCCCAAACTATACCGATAGGCCTGTGCTCCCGAGAAGTACTGAAAACGGTATCTTGCGGCTGCAAGGGTAGGGTGTGGAAAGTCATGTCGTTGTTTTCAAGGCACGGATGGAGTGTTCCATAATGTGCACTGGTTGCAGTGGGTACAATTGTAAAAATTCGCATGTTCTTTATGTGCAAGGCGAAGGGATACCACTGGGTTAGACATTCCTTCAACATATGGTGGTTATTTTGGTTTTCTAAAATTTGGGGTTTTGTACAATAAACATAGTTTTGGCTATTATTAAATGTAACGTACATAACATAGTTGTGGTATTATTTAAAAAAAAAAAAAATTAAAAAAAAATTTTTCTTCACCTTATTGAATTTATGCTAATTATTCAACTCAAATATTTTGTATGGCTCCATTGTATTCAGCACACATCTAAAACATAGATGTACACACAAAAATCTATTACTACGAACTCGGATGGATGATCATAGTACTTTTCATTTTATCGTTAATTGTGATGGCGGCCATTTGAATTTTTGAAAATCCACGAGGTTGAATTTCAGAACTTTGCATAAGGGGGATATATACAATATTTTGGAGCTTCTCCTGAAAAATCTGCTTTCTACTATTTATTTTCCCCCTTTTTGCTAATGCGTCTGTTTCTATTACTGCTAACATTTAATTATGGGATTATTTATCAATAGTAGACCTAATATCGACCTAGTAAAAACTAGAATATCAAGGCCTTCTTGGTGTACAAGTCTGATCTGTGGTCCCCAAAAGACAAGGGTGGCCCCGCGTATGCATTCAACGAGAAATTCTTCTGAGCTACGTGTCCACCCCCAATTTCGTCTATAATCTTAAGTTTAAGTCTTGAAGAGTGAGAAACAAATTGGAGTGTTCTTTAAAAAGAAACACAACGAGCTTGACAGACGACCTACAAAGCGATAATAAAAAACAAAAGGTCACAAGAAGAAGAAGAAAAAACAATTGGTCATGCGAGAGACTGTTGGCTGTTATATAGAACCGGCTTTTTAAATGTATCTACTGTACAATAGTCACTTGAATATTTTTAATACTTTAAAATGTATTGAAATATAATTTGCAAAAAATTACTAATTTATATCGAATATATTTAAAGTAATCACAAGGGATTTTGATTGACTATGAAAAGTCGTCTTCAACTTCCAAAATGAAGACGATCATGATCGTCTGACTCGGGGACTGACTGATTCAGACGGAAAAACTAGACAGAACGAGAAAAAAACCAACGGAAATCGTCTAACTAGATGGAAAAAGTGCTAGTGTAACCCCCGCCTTTACAGCAGCCCTTTACTCTTTTTCACTCTTATCTATATGACTTTTTTGTATTTGCAGTTGGGGAGTCAAAACTTCAGATGCATACTCCAGTGTTGGGCTGATAATGTAATGTTATTATCTTCATAAACATTGATTCTTTTATCTATGGTAAGTCAAGGGTATTCTGATATCAGTTAGAAATGTGTATTTATATGTCTATAATAATTATCATTAATTTATTATCTGCCTGTCATAGCTTGTACTAAATCACTCCATCCTTTTTTCCTGCTGTGTGTGCCGAACTAAATAGGCCCATCCCCCCTTCTTTTTCTCTTATGTCTTCTTTATAGGGATTGACAATTAAGTGGGGTTTTCGTTCCCATCTTTTTTTGCCCTTTTTGCCTCTTTTTTTGACACTTTCCTTTGCGATGTAGGAAAGGGAAAAGGCTTGTATTTCCTGACCCGAGATTCCACTTTGTTTTCCCTTTTCCACAAACTTTGCATCAAGACATTTTCCACGTCAGATTCCATGGGACACACGATGCTCCATTATCGTAGTTTGATTATTTCACCCTGTAGCTATTTGCAAGTATCTATATTTTGACTTCCATCTACATCTCTGCATTATCTGGAATCAAAAAATATATTGCTTTCGTCTGTAATGTTATTGTTATGTCATCGATTTTTTATGTACCGTACATATATCAAAAAAATATCGCCAGTACTTTCTACTTTCTTCCAAGTATAATGATATAATTTGCTTTCAGTGCTGCTTCCCCCGTCCCCCCTTTTTCCCAAAGAGATATTGCAAACGCCCTAAATACCTGAGCGAAACTTCGAACCTAAGACCTGCTGAGTGGCAAGACAGGACAATAGCCTGTGTGGGTGTGTGTGTTTTTCATCTAGTTGTATTTTACAGGGCCTGAGCTAACATTCGTATGGCCATATCTTTCATTTTATTTTCCTACTTATACTTAGTGTTGGGGGAAGCCCCCACCACCCGGGAGGCGGGTCACAAACCCCCAGCTAACACCCGGTACCCATTCACTGCTGGGTGGACAGGGACTCGGGTTTTAAGAAGACCGCCCCTCTATCTTCGCTCCGATTCATATAAAACATATAAAATTCTATAAAATTACCCCGATTTCATGATGTTATTTTTTAGTTAACGCTAATTTATGCATGGTTCTAATTCATTTATCAGAAAAGGATATATATCAATGGAAAGCTAATTGCTAATTAAATTCCGCTTTATTTATATCCCCCATGTAAAAAAATTCTTTCACAAAATATTTAAATGGCGAAAGCTTAAATTCATGCATATTTTTTTAAAAGTCTCAAAAAGGCACTTCTTTAGTGTGTTTACGGTTTTTTTATTTGATAATATATTTGAAACAAAAATTCCGAAGATAACAGTATATATTTTATATTGATAAACATATATCAGGTAGGAAATACCCGATTTCATGATTTTTTATTTTAGTTAATGCTAATTTATGCATGCCGCTAATTTTTTTATCAGTAAACGAAAAATTATCAATTGAAGCTAATTAAAAAACTCCGCTTTTATTTATATTCTCCATGTAAGATGTTTGCGAGCAAAATATTAAGGCGAAGAGTTTAAGTTAAAAGC
>JACEEZ010024058.1:11186-36186 GCA_016584305.1 Chionoecetes opilio
CATGATCCCTTAGTTATTTTCCCTTTTTTAAAATAGACACAATAGTGACAGATCACTTTATAAATGGATGGTTAGTCGAGTTTTGCTAATAAAACCCAATTTTATTCGACTAAACCTCTCTTCAAAAACGCGTTCGTGGGCTTGAACGAAAGGAAATAACACTTTCCCCGGATATTAGAATAAACATAT
The DNA here is from genome assembly GCA_016584305.1 of Chionoecetes opilio. NCBI lineage: Eukaryota > Metazoa > Arthropoda > Malacostraca > Decapoda > Majidae > Chionoecetes > Chionoecetes opilio. The sequence continues at coordinate 11,376 of JACEEZ010024058.1, forward strand.
TAAATTCTTCTATATCAAAGTAAAAGAACTGTATTATAGGCAGCCATTTCATATGTATACTTGTTTCATTAGTTAATTAGAGTCATTCGAGGTCTGATAATCCCTTCAGGAGAGGCCGTTTCATAGGATCCGAACATTCCCCTTTTTTCCCGCTACTAAGCCCAACCTCGCCTTAGTCACCCCCGAGGGAGCCAGTCGTCTCTCCATTCCTTTCAAGGTAAGACATGCGGTACCTCGCTCCTATTCCCCCCCCCCCCTTCCTTGTTATAATCTATATATCTATATATAGGTAGAGTTGGTTAGTTTTTTCATTAACGCATAGGAGGCCTGGCCTGTCCTTATAAGTGTTATTAAAGAGTCGTCTCTCCACTCCTCTCCAGAAACCAGGCCACATGGTACAGTGAATCCCACACCAACTCATTACTCTCACATTTTCTCTCCTATATATATATTCCATGTATACCTATAGTGCTCAGTTGATAAGGACATAGGTGGTAGTTCTAAGAATGATTCAGTGAGGGAGGTTATGCTCTGGAGAGCTTGCCCGTTCCAGATTAGAGTTTATATATGTGTCTAAGATCTCAAACAGAGAAATAATATTTCATGATGAATAAATAGGATGATGTTTCAAATATAGTTCTTGTGTTTATTGCAAAAACCCCAGGTGATTATTCCGCGTGTTATGGAAATACTTCCCCACGTTCTCCAAAAGAGTTTTCAGCCTTACTCGGTGTAATTCTAAGTATCAACCCCGACTACCAAAATAAATCTTATATATATTAAAAACATGCTCAGGAAGTAAAACCATAGAACTACTTGCCTGAGCTGGTGGCAGCATTTCCCCTTACTCCTTAACTCCTACCCCTTCCCCTTAACCTTAACTCCTACCCCTTCCCCTTAAGTTCATTCCCATTTCAGTACTCTCCGCAGCGAGAAGTGTTCGTACTATAATCAAATAGTAAAGTCATAAGACAAATTTCAATTCTCAATTCAGTTGTAATCAATGAAGAATCCTAACCAATTAATATCATTCATATAAAGGTGTCAACAACAAACTATAAAAACCCTGGCACCACACTTGTGATCACAGAGAATGTAAAATTGCCTACCCTCTAGTAGGCGTTTGAAGTGCCGCACGGCCATGTATATCGCCAATAGTTCCCTATCATATGTACTGTACTTGACTTGGGTAGTATCGAGGCGCTGGGAGTAGAAACCAATAGGCGATACTTCACCTGTACTGATCTGCTGAAGCACTGCGCCGACCGCAGTAGAAGAGGCGTCGGTAGTAAGAAAGACCTGTGCTTCAGGGTCTGGATAAGCAAGACGAGGAAGCCGTGCTATATCCTCCTTTATGGTAGTGAAAGCAGCTGCAGCCTCTTGTGACCACTTCAGCGGGGCTGTCGATCTGTGGGGAATACCCTTCAGAAGGTCATGTAACGGGAGTAACGTATCTGCTGCTTTGGGGAGGAAACGGTGGTAGTAATTTACAATACCCAGAAACTCCCTGAGCTTTCTTACAGAAGTTGGTTGTGAGAACTGACGAATAGCATCTACTTTCTGTTGCAATGGAGTAATACCTTCTTTACTCACCCGATGTCCCAAAAAATCAACTGCTTCCACCCCAAAAACACACTTCGCTGGATGGATTTTGATGTTATTGTCTCGAAGGCGTACCAAAAGCTGCTGAAGATGGGTGTAGGTTAGTATTATTATTATTATTAGTGTTCAACTATGTGTTCTGTGTTCTGTGTTCTGTGTTCTGTATGGTTGATGTTGGGTCCTGGTACACCTGGCTAATCCACTCCCTAGGCAATACACTAATCCTTTAAACTCGACCTCAGCCTACGCCAGATGTTCTCCGTCAGGTCTTGAGTATCGCGGCCCTTTATAAGGAGCCAGTCTCTTGTAGGGAGACACTTAGACACAGACCTCTGTACAAGCAACTCACCAGTCCGCGAGTCACCTTACACCACGTGTTACCTGTTACCTTTACCAAGTGTTAATAAACGACTATCAAAGCAGAGTTACCTGTTTCTGCTCACCCTAAAAGTGACATACCAAATCACTTTACACATGGTGACAGCGTCGGTCTCTGGTAACAGGTTAAACACTACTTGACTCCCGCGCCGCCATACCACGCCGCCACATTATTCCTCCAGGCCTCATCATCCAGCAGCCGCCACGGATCTCCCGCGCCGCTACATCCAACTACCTACCTTCCACGTGTGACTCCGCGTCACCTGATCTTCCTACACGACTTCAAGCTGCTCACGCCACATCGTTCTACATCACCACCGAAGCTGAGTTCTACATCACTTTCACTTTCATCCACACGGCAGGCAGCGAGGTAAAGTCCACCTCGTCTCCGCTTCCCACGCCGCGCCGTTTCGATTCACCGCCTCTACGAGATCTCCTACCACGGCATCCCCGGCGCCAAGCTCCACCAACGTTTCATCCACCTACTCCACCGCCTGCTACACCGCCTCCTGCTTCCTCACGCTGCTGGTGCAGTTTCCGCATCGTCCACCTCCACCACGTCTTCAAACATTCGTTAAGTACCATACCATTATTTTATCTCTGCTACCTATAGCTTGTGTCTACATATGCTTGCTATACCCAGTTGTTCATTTTCTGGTTTCAATTTTTGGTAGTGCCATTCCTTTTGTGATCCTGTGGTGTGCTTCCACCTTGTTATTTTATTCATTTGTGTCTGTGCTGATAAGAACTTGACCTCCCTAGAGATCCTGACCTGTTATAACCGCAACGTTGTGTGACTGTTATAGCGTCCGCTTCACAGTGTCTGTCCGTGTCTGATACTCCTGCCCTTTGGACTTTATGGGTTTCCGCTGAGTTACGGTATTTGTAATTTGTGAGCGTAAGGGCTCTTTTATTTAGTCCTTTTTATTATTTTCTTTTTTCTTTTGTTACATAAGTGATAAACTGACGCTCCACACTTACACATATGCTTTTGTTCCATAAGTGATACACTAACACTCTCCAACTTACACTGTGTTATTTCACTTTTATTCACGTTCTCTCGCGTGTTTTCCATATCTACGTACTCTATCTAGGATATTATATTATTATTATTATTATTATTATCATTATATGCCATAACTGTTGTGTACTCGGATATTTTTATTCCTTTCTTCTTTCACAAATTCACCTGTCATCATGCCACCACCAGCGCCAACTTCAGTCACTCTGGTACACGAGGTTCCTTCCTTTCCCAAATTCACAGGCAACAATATTCCAGTACACATACTACTGAAAGACGTTGACGACGAAATCGCGCGTCGTAACATCACTGACGATGCAATCAAAATCGCTCAACTAAAGTCCCGCTGTGACTTGTCTAACTGCCTTGCAGGACAATACCTGCAGAGTGATTTATTTCTCACAATTAAGACCTATGACGAATTTAAGACCACATTCAATAAATATTTCAGTGGCAGTCAGAAATCCGGTATCCTTGCTCCACTCTTTAGACTTGCAGACACTCACAAAAGGCAAGAACACCCTATTCCAGTCATGTCAGCTTTGCAACAATCTTCTAACGTCAAATTAGATTTGATAAGACAGCTGGAATCTTCAGAATGGGTTGATGATGATGGGAAAATGAGTCTACAAGCTGTCGGTAACCTTTTTGGATACTACACTTACAATTTTCTCATACACCCTTCCACAGCCCCCCGGGGTGGTGGCTTCGGCCAACACTAATATGCAGCAGCGGTAGATCACTATGGCTCTGAGGCATTATCCTCTAAACAAAACAAGCAAGAAACAAACAAGAAACAGCAAAACAGGCGTCTGATAAACACTTTCACTTTGCTCCAACAGACACCTTAACTGCATTTGCTTCCAATTTTGAGGACTCTTCGTCACTAGTGCTTTCAAACAATGCACATTCTTCTATGTCTGCTGCTGTATCTACACAACACAAACACCACCAACTACGAAGCACTTCTCGTCCTCCTTTCAACTCAAACACTCGTTCACCCTCAAACAATCGCCAAAGACAACGCTCATCTTCACATTCACGACAGTCCCGTGCTAATCACTCACCTGCCTCGTATTGCTATTACTGCAAAAACAAGGGACACACGATCGAGCGTTGCTTTACACGACAACGTCATTTTCCAAACCAGCAGTATGTTCCACGCTTTTGTGATCACCATGGTCAATGTGGTCACGACACTTCTGAATGTCGCGCAGGAACAAACGCTCCTCGATATTCACAGCAACACAACTCCGCTGACGGTCGTGAAGGACCACAATCTCCTCGCCATTCACATCAGTATAACCCTCAATGACTACCACGCGACGTGCACTCCTCCGAGCAACACGAACCAGATCACACAGATGAACCTTCACTTCCTTTGTATACCATTTCTAATACACTTTGGAAGGACCCAATGAGTTTACAAGCTGAAGTCAACCAGCACTATTTCACCTTGTTTATTGATACAGGTTCTTCAGTAAATATCATGACTAAAGAGTGCTTTGATAACATCAGATCTGTGCGTAATCGTAAATTAATCATTTTAGAACCTTCTGACCTGCAACTTTGTGGAATCGATGGAACCGCACTCACTACTCTAGGTAAAGTTATGTTTAACACATACCTATGTCCTGACTTGCCACCTGTCAGCCTGACTTACTATATAGCAGACGGCATAACCATTCCAGCTGACGCTCTCATTGGCCGTCCTGCTCTAACCCAACACCAGGTAGACCTATACCCACGCTTACATGGAATCTATTGGCGTGAACGTTTCATTCCAGAGGTCTTGAAACAATCTAGAGCTTTTCCTGACTCTGTTCACACTGACATTGTCTCCTCCACTGCATGCGACTCTCCCGAGTCTTCACAAGCTCTTGATTCCACATGCACTCCTACTGACAAATCTCTGATACAAGTGTTCTCCATTCCTAGTTCTCCACTTGCAATGCCTAACCAACATTCACCATCCAGACCATGTCGTCGTTCCGCTGGTCGCCTTTCTCGCTCAAAACGAAAATGTAAGACTTTCGTCGCGTATGTAGCCACAGACACTTCTACGTCTAATAACACCACTCCACTCCCAGAAGTCTCACTTTACAAGGTCTTAGAAGACCAAGCTAAGCACTGTCACGCTGTCATCTCGTCCAACGTTGAGCTTCTACCACACACCCGCACCCTGGTAGACGTTCGGGTAAAAGGCGTTTCGAACGTCGATGCTATGTCTCTCCCTGAGACGGTCACTCATTCTGCTCTAGCTGTTCCTGCAGCGCTGTGCAGACTCAAAAATCATGGCAGATCAAACCTTTATGTGGTTAACGTCACCACAGTTCCAGTCACTCTCACTTGTGGTACACGGCTTTGTACATTTTACGTCTACCCAGCTGACGTTCGTGTCGACGAATGTCCACAGGAGTCCACGAGTTCAGTTAACTCCATTTCAGTTCAGGCGCCTTCAAATTTGTCTGACCTTCAAGCTTATGTGCAAACCACAGACCATCCAGATTCACAGGATGAGCTTATTCAACTCTTGACCGACTTCAGGAGTATTGTGTCTCTCCCCGTTGAGACACTAGGTAAAACCAACGTCGTCACTCATAAGATTAAGCTTATGAAAGACGCCCAACCTACCTACATACCAGCGTATCGCATGGCCCACAGTAAGAATGCCATTGTCGATCGCATGGTTTCCGAAATGCTAACTGATGGAATCATTGAAGACTCGAGCAGTCCTTTCAATAGCCCAATGTTCCTGGTTCCAAAGAGCTCAGGCGAATGGCGCCCTGTAGTCGATTTCCGAGCTCTCAACAAACTGACTGTTCCTTCTCGGTATCCCATGCCAGTCCTCGAGGATATTTTGCAGAATTTAGGTGATCATAACACTGTTTTTTCCACCTTGGATTTGTGCTCCGGCTTCTGGCAAGTCGAACTTGACGCAGAAAGCCGTGAATACACTGCTTTTTCTACACCCTCAGGACATTACCAGTACTGTCGTATGCCTATGGGTATTTCTGGATCACCCGCGATGTTCCAACGCTTGATCAATTCCATATTCACTGGTTTAATGGGTAATACACTTTTTTCCTACCTTGACGACTTGATCGTTTTCTCTAAATCAGTCCCAGAACATTTCCAGAAACTCAGAAAAGTTTTCACTCGTCTTCAGGACGCAGGCTTGAAACTTAAACTCTCCAAATGCGCGTTCCTACGCAAAGAAACTACCTTTCTTGGCCATCTTATTAACGCTGACGGTATTCAAACGTCAAATGAAAAAGTCAGCGCTGTAACTAATTATCCTACTCCAGTCAATGTAGATCAAGTTTGTAGTTTCATAGGACTTAGCTCCTATTACCGCAGATTTATCAAAGGATTTGCCGCCATGGCTTCTCCACTCACTTCACTCTTCAAGAAAGATGTGCCCTTCCAATGGTCTGACAGTCAGGAAAACGCTTTCGCTGCTCTTAAGCACGCTCTCACTTCTGCGCCTGTTCTTGCGTACCCTGACTACACTAAGCCTTTCATTCTTAACACTGACGCTAGCTACACTGGTCTCGGTGCTGTACTCATGCAAGACCACGATGGTAAACAACGCCCCATCGCGTATGCCTCTCGTCTACTTAACAAGGCAGAGAAGAACTACGCAGTGACAGAGATCGAAGCCCTTGCAGTCATTTGGTCCTTAAAGAAGTTTCGTTACCTCATTCATGGCTATCCTATCAAGGTCCTTACGGATCATAAACCCTTACTTCACCTCTTCAAGGCCAAGGACCAGTCAGGACGCATGGCTCGATGGTTACTTACAATTCAAGACTTCATGTCTGAGTTTGCGTACATTCAAGGCAAAACTAACGTTGCAGCTGATGCTCTTTCTCGCAACTGTGCACTTACATGTCCTGTCACCACGCAAACATCCACATTTGACACGCTTTCTCACGATGATCTCTACACTGCTCAACGCAATGACCCCACATGGTCAAAAGTCATCTATTACCTTGAATCAGGTGATGACTCCGACATTCCTAAGGTTCCTTCTCTTTCACATTACCTCCTTCAGGAACAGTTGCTGTACAAAGCAACCACACTTACAGGTAAGCATGAACCATCTCGTCTCATCCACCAACTTGTCATTCCTCCAACTCATGTCCAGTCTGTCCTTAAACTAATTCATGACACACCCAATGCTTCACATCCTGGCAAGGAAAAGTCACTTTCACAAGCTAGACTTAAAGTCTTCTGGCTCACCATGAGAAAGGATATCAATGACTACATTGAAGTATGTCATAGGTGTGCAAGAACTAAAGGTGATATACATGCTCATGTTCCCATTCTCAGTTATCCTGTGCCTTCAGCACCATGGGAAGTTCTTGGCATTGATTTGTTGAAACTCCCTCTTACTGAACGTGGAAATCAATATTTAATGGTTGCTGTTGATAATTTTTCACGTTTTTCCATTATTGCTCTACTGCCTAACAAATCAGCACAAACAGTGGCACGTGCATTTCTTGATCATGTCATTTGTCCTTTCACTACTCCCAAGGTTCTGTTGTCTGATAACGGCATTGAGTTTGTTAATCAAGTTCTTGATTCCTTGTGCCAACAGTTCAATATCAGGAAGTGTAATGTTCTTGCTTACCGCCCCAGTGCTAACGGTTTGGAAATTAATAAAAAATATTAATTGTAATAACAGTTGTTTCCTTCATCTTATTCACCCAAAAATAGTAGTAAACATTTTTTACCCTCCAAAAATGAGGGTCTGGGAACGTAACCTATTTTTTTACTTATCAAAAAAAAAGTGAATTTTTTTTTTGACCCCCCAAAAAAGTGAGGTGGGGGAAGAACCCCTTTTTTTCCTTTTAAACTTTTTCGCCGAACCAATTTTCCCGGGGCACGACGGGGTCAGGCCCGAAACTGCGTGTTCGGGGGGGTCCGACGTAATGTATTTTTAATTGTAATGTTATATATATATGTATATGAATGTAATATGTATATATATATGTATTATATATTTTCATGTTGTAGGTCTCGAGACTGGTCTTGGTTCGAGACCTTTGATGAGGTCTTGGTCTCGTTAAAGGGGTCTTGGCCTCGTTGTGTGGTCTTGTCTTGATTTGGTCTCAAGGTTCGGGTTCCGAGTTTGGCCGAGACCAGGTCGAACCAAAATTTAAAAAAGTGCATCGCAGCGTGGGGAGGTCGGAATTTATTATCATACTGGAGAAAAATCATAGCTGTTTCGTTTCACGGTGCGACACACAGCTTTTAAAAAGTCTTAATATGCTGCCTAGCCTACGGTGATGATCATGAGCGAGCCCTGCGAAGGCTGATAGAGTGCGTGCGGTCGAGGAACATCATGACGGGCCATTCTCGCAGTGATAACCCGTTTAGGCACGCATGTTTGCAGATCTTTTCACCCCGTTATTTAATATTGTAGGTCTATGAAATTTCCCGAAACCCTTCGTAACGAAAACCCGGGTTTTTAGCTAGCCGCTTGGAAAAACGAACCACAAAAAATTTATTTTCTATTTTTTTTTCTTCATCCCAACGAACAATGAAAGCAGAAATTTTTTGACCTAGTTTTCAGTTTTTAAAATTTTTAAATTTTTTGTAGATTTTTTCATCCCTTAACATTCCCCTTACCCCCCTCTCTACCAGGGCCTTTAGTCTTACATCGAGCAATCGGGCAGCGGGGTTCCCAGGGCACAAACCGTATTATATACTTTTGGCTTCACATTTTACTTTTTTGGGCATTTTAATTTTTTATCATAAGAAAATAAAATTCAATGACGAATATTTCTTTCAATTCTAAATTTGTTGAGTATTTCTGGCAAGAAATACAAAAATTAGCAGGCCCTGTTAACGTGGCGTACTGGGTATTTATCAATGGGGGGGCACCTGGGGGGCACAATGATATGGGGGGGCACAAATGAGCGAAAAAACCCCCATACAGCTGGGGATTTGGGTGGGCTGGGGACTTGCTTTCACCACAGTCCAAGACCCACCCCTTGCATTTTTTTGCATTTGACCAATATCAAGAGTATATTATTGATGTCGTAGGACATGGAAAGGGTTTATTAGTTTTTATTTAGGGGGTTTGATATGTGGGGTATCATCCAGGGCTGATGGAGAACGAAATAAATCAGTGGTTACCAAAATGAAATAAATATTCCCAAAATATAAAAAATGGAAAAAACATGATTAATATATAATTGATACTGAAAAAAAAGGGAAAAATGCTTTAGTTTTAAAGCAGCGGGCAAAGAATTTTTTTTTTTCCACTGAAAAAGTGAAAATCCTCATAAAAGAAAATTTTTCTGTTTGTGGTTCTCAGAAAATTATCAACAAATACTTTAAAAAAGGCTTTTAACTCGCCTGCTTTAAAATTGACAACGCAGCAAGTTTACTAATCTCTCTTCCCCTTTGTATTTCAGTGTATTTTTGATTAATTTCAGAGCAGAGAATTCCTCTGGAAACTGAGAACACGTAAATACTAAGAAATTTTGGCCGTCTGTAGAACTCAGGAAATGACTCTTTATATGGGCCCCAATTCTCACTAATCTACAGTGATTTGGCTTTTTTATTGTTATTACACCTTTTAGCGTCTTTTTAACACGTTTTGCAGAGTGCCTCAGGTTAAGATCTTCCTCATTAGCACAAAGCATGAATAAGTAGACATTTTCTCAAAAAATAAAAATCGGTACTCTGTGGATTCAGTGCCTGTAAGCTTTCAAAGTTCACATGTTCGAACTACTGAAGTGCCTTGTCATTTTTGTTAACAATATCTGAATAGGATAGAAAAGTTAATCCGTGTTGAATCCTTAAAAACCCGAAAAAGAGTGTGTGCCCCGGGGTTTTCCCAAAACAATCAGTACAAAAAAATCCTGCAATTGTGTAACATTTCCGCCTTGGGGATCACACATTCTACACTCGAAGTATCAAAGCCCCTGACTTTTAGTTTCTTCAAATTTATCCCCCAAAGCCAAAAAAGGTGGGTCTGACCGCACTCTTTTAAGGTGGTTTTACAGTTTCAATTTTTAAATTTTACACTTTCCCGCCATGTCAAAATTGGCTGATTGAGCAAATTTGATAACTGATTTATCCTACAAAATATGTGTCATAAAGGCTGCTTCATCAAAACCCCGCATATATTTGACCTAAAATCCTCTTGCCAAAACTTATCACATGGCAGTATTTGCTAAAACCTTCTAGAACACGCACAAAGGCATTCAGTCCCCTCTTTCATTACTTTTCAAGTATCATACCTGCAGCCATCTGGGATTGAAATCGTTTTAGCTTTCTAGTTTGCTCTTGGATACACTATTTATTTTTTTGTTGTCGAGGGTAAGTCATCTAGAAATTATTTAATTTCCCCTGCTGCTCCCCCATCCTACCTAGTGGCCCCGGTTTCCCCGCCACAAAAGGGACCGTGGCCAGGGGTGGGGACCTGGGGGGGCACCGTTTTTTCGTGGGGGGGACTGCCCCCCAGCCCCCCTTAGCTACGCCACTGCGGCTGGGAACCTGTCTGGCGGACTAGGCTCGAACGTGAGGTGACTGGGCTAGTCTCGCTTATTTCCTTGACACCGGAATGAGTAATCATGTCGGCATCTTCAACGTTATCAAATTTCGTTCGGCCACAATGATTTTTTTTATAAAAACACGAAACCAAAGCACACAGCAGTTTTTAAATTTCTGCAAACAAAGCATCACGATAAGGTTGGCCGACGTCGGGTTTTTTCAAGCCTTGCGGCGATCCCATCCGAAAAAACTTAGGACGATACAAATTTTGATTTACCAGTACAGACCAAAAAAAATTCAGATAATACTATTTTTTAAAAAATATTTTTATATGCCTGTTCTTGGTCTTGGTCGTTTCGGAGGGTCTGGTCTTGGTCTTGGTCTGGGAAAGGGTCTGGTCTTGGTTTTGGGTCTCAAAGGTTCTGGTCTTGGTCTGGTCTCGGAGGGTCTGGTTTTTGACTACAACACGATATGTATATATATATAAATTTTAAAAATTAAAAATTTTTTAATATAATATATATAATAAAAGATATATATATTTTAATAATATAAAATTTTAAAATTATATAAAATAAATTATATTAAAATAATAAAATAAAATAAAAATATATAAAAGAAAATATTTATATAAAATATATATATATATATATATTTATATAAAAATATAGACTTTTAATATTTTAAATTATAAATTTTTAAAATATATAAATAAAATTATATATATATATAATATATATAATATATAATATTAAATTTTATATATATATATATATATATAAAATAGATATATATATATATTATATATATATATTTTTATATATTTTAATTATACCCCTATATATAATATATCAAATATATCCTATATATATATAAAAAATTTATCTAATTTAAAATATTTAAAATCAAAAATCCCTATATTATAAATATATAAAATTATACCTAATATTTTTATAATAAATATAATATAAAAATTTTAAAAATATTATATAAATATTTTATATAATTAATTAATAATATACCTATATTATATTTTAAAAATAATATTATAATATTATAATTAAAAAATCCCCCTTTTTTATTATATTTAAAATATTTTTAAATTATTATATAAAAAATTATATTCTTATAAATATTATATATATTATTATAAAATATATTTTAAAAATATATATATATATAATAATTTTAAATAAATATAAATATATATATATAAATATATATATATATATTTTATCTATATAAAAATATTAAATATATCTAAAATATATTATTATTATATAAATATATTATCCATATAATATTTATATATAATATTATATATTATATATATATTTTTAATATAAATTTTAATTAATTATAAATATAAAAAAAAATATATAAAAATTTTAAAAAAATTTAATTAATATTATTAAAATCATTATATTTTTTATATTATATATATAATATAAAATATATAAAATTTTTAAAATTATTATATTATATATTTCTATATTATATAATATTACATATTTTATAAAAAATATAGCCCGGAAAATAGACCCCAGAAATATGGAAGATCATATGGAAGAAGAGAACTGGTACAACCCTAACGCCACCCCCCCCAAAAGAGTAAAAGACATAACATCTTTTACCGGGGGGTTTTTCTCCACCATTCACCAGGGAAAAAAAAGGAAAAATATACAAATCGTTTCCCCCCTAAAAAGTGAAAACCCACAGGGGCCAAGAGAGGAGAATAAAACTACAAATTTACTACAAAAACAAGAACACCAAAACCCCCTTTCTCCGAACGCCAAGCCAGACGAAGGAACAAAAAAAAAAGTCCCTGCGATATAGGATCAATGCAAAAGAGGAAACTGGAAGTCCTCCCCTATCCTACTGGCAGAGACAACGAAGCTGCCCAGACGTTTTACTTCCCACCTAATTTCCGGACCCCCAAAAAGTCACCTATTAAACACAGGCATCATCAAAACAAGAAAATTTCTAGAAAAAAATACAAAATTGGTTTGACATGTTGCGATGGCGGCGACCCCCACCCTAGAAGCCTGTACTAAAAAAAATCCCAAATTTAACGTACAGGCAAACGCCCTACAAGTCTCCCCAGCATGAAAAAACAAAAGCAATAACACCTCTCAAAAAAAAGCCAAGCGAAGACCAAACAACCAATAAAGGTTCCCACTCAAGAAGACGAGAAGCAAAAAGTATCTTCCCCAATCAACGACATCGGAATGGGCGCGTGGCAGGAGCCCGGCTAAAATAGCGCTTCATTCGTCTTAATCATGCACCCTCAATCCTGAGGAGAAAACATTTTTCCATATGCTGCTGAAAAAGGGGTTTTTAGCCCCAAAATCGCGATACCAAACATGAAAGCTACGGCGAAGTCAAAAAGTAATTACAAAAGAGAATAAGACCTCTTAAGCAAATAGAAAATTCTTAAGAAGATAAAAAACGCTGAAACTAACACCTTTAACGAGATCTGTCTCGAGAAATCTCCTGCCCGATAATCTCTCTCTCTTCTCTCTCTCTTCTCTTTTCTCTCCCCTCTCTCTCTCTCTCTTCTCCTCCTCTCTCTCCTTCCCCTCTTATATATATATATATATATAATATATATAATATATATAAATATTAAAAAATTTTATATATTATATAAAAATTATAAAATATTATATAAATATATTTTAAATAATATATAAATATATATATAAAATATATATATAAAAATATAAATAAATAATATATATTATATATATATATTAATAATATAAATATATATTATATATATTATATATTATATATATATATATATATATATTATATTATATATATATATATATATATAATATTAATATTATTTAAATATATATAAAAATTATATATATCTATAATAATATAAAGGGAAAAGGTGTCGTGTGTGGGCGTCCCCTATAGGGTTCCCCCCCAGTAGCGCAATCCCATCATAGGACAATTTGGAAAAATCGACCAGGGGAAGGTTTTTAAGTTTTTTTTTTTTTTTTTGCAGCCTATTAGCGTAATTCTGGAAAAAAAAGTGGGCTGCGAGAATTGAGGAAACCTTGATGTAGGGTGAGGTGGTGATGGATAAAGGGTGTGGGGGGATGGGTGGTGAATGGGTGGGGGGGTAGGGATGGGTGAGGGAAAGGTGGGGGGTGATGGGGAATGGATGAGTGAATGGGTGTGGGTGATGGGGAATGGGTGAAATGAATGGGGGGGGGGTGATAGGTAATGGGGAGTGAAAGGGTGGGGGGGATGGGGAATGGGGAGTGAATGGGTTTGGGGGGGAGGTGAAAAGGGTTGGCGTTAAAAATCATTTCACTCCCGTTCAGGAAAGTTAGAAGGGGGGTATCTGGAGAGTCCTACACATCAGGTGATAGTCACCCCCACTATCAGGTGATGGGCCCAAAGGCCCCCCAATAGCCCTCCGCAGGAGTAGCCCAAAAAGTCAAAAAAAATATAATATATATATATATAATATTATATATAATATATATATTATATATATAAAAATATAATATATTATTTATATAAATTAATATATATATATATTAAAACTTATATATATATATATTAATATTATAATTTATTATATAATATATATATTATTTATATATATATATATTATTATATATATTATATATATATATATAATATAAAATATATTTAAAATATATATAAAAATATTAAAAATAAATATAAATATATATAAAAATATATAATATAAATATTTTATATTTTATATAAATATATAATATATTATATATATATTATATTAATTTATATATATAATATACGTTATATATTTTTGATGCTAAATCAAGACGGGTAACTATGTCTATTTCACCCTTTCCCTAAAAAAAATAATTTTTCTTCCTGCCCCACGCCGACATGTAGCGCGTTTTTTGCGACCATTCTCTGGTTGGACTGGGGCCCGTCCCGGGGGGACCTTTTTTGGGGGGGATAGACCGGGGTAGGACGGGCTGGGCTGGGCCAACCAGCGACCAGGGCCACCTTTGGGCCCATGGGGGGAAACNATCCCTACATGTCAAAGACATTGACTGATTAACAATTACTCCTTCAGGAAATTTGCTGTAAAAGGCAACCACACTTACAGGTAGGCATGAACCATCTCGTCTCATCCACCAACTTGTCATTCCTCCAACTAATGTCCAATCTGTCCTTAAACTAATTCATGACACACCCAATGCTTCACATCCTGGCAAGGAGAAGTCACTTTCACAAGCTAGACTTAAATTCTTCTGGCTCACCATGAGAAAGGATATCAATGACGACATTGAAGTATGTCATAGGTGTGCAAGAACTAAAGGTGATATACATGCTCATGTTCCCATTCTCAGTTATCCTGTGCCTTCAGCACCATGGGAAGTTCTTGGCATTGATTTGTTGAAACTCCCTCTTACTGAACGTGGAAATCAATATTTAATGGTTGCTGTTGATCATTTTTCACGTTTTTCCATTATTGCTCCACTACACAACAAATCAGCACAAACAGTGGCACGTGCATTTCTTGATCATGTCATTTGTCCTTTCACTACTCCCAAGGTTCTGTTGTCTGATAACGGCACTGAGTTTGTTAATCAAGTTCTTGATTCCTTGTGCCAACAGTTCAATATCAGGAAGTGTAATGTTCTTGCTTACCGCCCCAGTGCTAACGGTTTGGTAGAACGTTGCAACCGTAAAATCCTCAACACTTTACGCTCCATTATTCCTGACACTGACACCCTTTGGGACACCTATGTTCCTCAGGTGATGGCTTCTCTCAACTCCACCATCAACAAGTCTGTCTCTGAGACACCACATTACATTCTGTTTGCTCAGGACAAATGTCTTCCTTATGATCTTTTGTCCAAACCTTCTAAGCCTATATACAACTATGATGACTTTGTCAAGACTAAGGTTCACACGTTCCAAAATACACCAACGTTTTCCAACCATCACTTGCTCTCTCTAAAGCTGATATGCTCTTATATCACAATAAGTCAGCTTCCACATTTACACTTGACGTAGGTGACATTGTGAATTCCCTTGTTGCAATCAAACACTCCAAATTAGGACCCTAAGTTAGACGGCCGCTTCCGGGTCATAGCTCAGGAACATGGGAATAAGGTTCAGTGCTTCACTTAACTGACGGCACTAGGAAAGTTGCCACCTTGATTCTCTTAAGAAAGTTTCCAAAAGCTGTGAGGACCCTAACCCCGTTCCCGCTGAATCTCACCTCCCTCAATCACAGCCTCAACCAGCTACTTCTACTTATCCTGCACCAGCTCCCCAATCCTCTAGCCACCGTTATTTCCTCCGTAGTAGTGAGAAGTAACTCCTTCTGTTTCTCTCTTTTCCATGTACCATATGAATGTAATTTTGTACATAGGATTGTATTGTCTCAATATTTTGTTTCGTATTCATATGAACATAAGAACATAAGAAAATAAGGAAGCTACAAGAGGCCGTGAGACCTACACGAGGTAGTTCCTGTTACTTAACACTACCTACATCCATCTCTCTTCCCCATCCATGAATTTATCCAGACTCCTTTTAAAGACCCTATAGACTCCGCATTGACCGCATTTTTTATTCTATATTAGGGATACAGTTGATTCGGGCCACCAGTTGAATCAGGCCGCCTATATTAAATGCATACCAAGCATGCATTTATGCATAGCCTTATAGGTTTTAATGAAACCTAACCTAACCTTAACCACAAAGTATACCTAACCTAAACTAACCTTAACCACAAAGTATACCTAACCTAACCTAACCTTAACCACAAAGTATACATAACCTAACCTAACCTAACCTAACCTTAACCACAAAGAATACCTAACCTAACCTAACCTTAAACCACAAAGTATACCTAACCTAACCTAACCTTAACCACAAAGTATACCTAACCTAACCTAACCTTAACCACAAAGTATACTGTCTGCTGGGTATGCATGCTACTATAGGCGGCCTGTTTCAACTGGCGGCCCGAATCAACGGTACCCCTATATTAGCATAGTGAGAAGATGGAGCATTTCCCTCCTGGGTATTATCCTCCTAGAACTATGCCTGGATTGTTAGGTTGGCACTCTGGTCTGACCACAAGGTAACTAGTGAAGCTCCCAAAAAACAATAGTATTACCACGGCACTTTAAACGAGAATAAACTAATGGATATAAGGTAATTATTCAGGAAAGCTGGGCTCTCTCTGCTGGTCTTAATACTCACGATTTCTGAATAATTTCTCCGACACCATGTAGTGGAGATAATTCTAGTGGAGATAATTCGAGTCAATCCGGCCCCCAACCCTAGTCATTCCGGCTTCCACCCAAGTCATTCCGGCCTCCCACCAAAATCATTCTGGCACTCGCACCCAAATCATTCCCGCGAATTTGCAATTTAGAAAGTGATAACAAATATTTAAAGACACACTTTTTAGACGTGTTGACTGGAAAAAAACAGTCTCTATTTGCAAAAGCATCAAATAATAACCATATAAAATACGTATACCTAGTACCTTATGATTATACCTAAACCAAAAAATAAAAAAACGTATGCATTTTCACCTAAAACCAGCAGAAAAGTAATTATTTCCATTAATTAATATGCAGCTTCAAACCAATACTCCCTATTGACCAATACTCTCCTGACATGGGGATTTCACCCCCAAACCTTCCATTTTCATTTTATGTTACGTTATTTTTCATTTCCGACGGCTGTTGTAAGGGTTAGAAATACTCCTAATGATGAGAACGAAACACTCAAGATACTTAAAACCACCGATATGTATTGGTTTAAACTGCACTTATACTTCATACTAGAGCAGAAATTATACAGATAGCGTGAATATTAAGGCGGCAAAAGAGACCCCAGCTCTTTCCCATAACGATCGGATGCAATCATTACTGCAATTCTGACTGTGATGAGTTCAGGGTACTCTTTATTATTTAGCTACATCGCCAAAATTTGCTTCTAAAGTGTCTCACCTCAGGTACGGAGTGGCTACCAGTTATGGTTGTTGTGTTTAATGTTGAATGTCAATCACATCAAACACAATGTAACCCTTCATCCGCGACGCCAGTGAAACACTTGAAAAAAGCAAAGACAACACATAAACACGGATTAATGCTTGGCCAGCTGACGCGCCAAGGGCCATAACAACATATGTCTGTGTACCATGCCGGTACCTTCCACGATTTATGTTTCCACATTATTTTTTACGAGTACGTATCCTTTTTCCTGTGTCCTTCTCCTATTTTCTATTCTAATATATATAGATAGGTATGTTTTGTGTCCATTTCTATTGTGTCCCGTCTCCTTTGTTCAGTTTCATGATTATTCTTTTTGTCAAGATGAGGGACATCTCGGGTAGCGACACCGAGCATATGTAGTTTAGTATTATTATTATTATTGGTGTTCAACTATGTGTTCTGTGTTCTGTGTTATGTATGGTTGATGTTGGGTCCTGGAACACCTGGCTAATCCACTCCATAGGCAATACACTAATCCTTTAAACTCGACCTCAGCCTACGCCAGATGTTCTCAGGTGTTCAGGCGTCAGGTCATCAGGTCGTCAGGTCTTGAGTATCGTGGCCCTTTATAAAGAGGTCTCTTGTAGAGGCAGAGTCACTTAGACACAGACCTCTGTACTAGCAACTCACCAGTCTTCAAGTCACCAAGTCACATCCAACCACGGCAGGAGCAACTCACCAGTCCGCGAGTCACCTTACTCCACGTGTTACCTGTTAACTTACCCAGATTTAATAAACAACTATCAAAGCAGAGTTACCTGTTTCTGCTCACCCTAAAAGTGACATACCAAATCACTTTACAATGTTTCTTGTCGAGAGCTGCTGGTATGGGAAAGGAGCCTGCATCGGAACTCGAGCGTGGTGACCCCCGGGAGTGGCGTCGTAGGGTGGGCGAGGCGACGCGCCCCCCCGGCGTATGCCCCAATGATTGATTGATGATGATTCTTATCACATCAAAATTTATTGGAAAAGAATACTTTTAACGTAATTTGTAATAAATTTCCATCTAACCTAACCTAACCAAACTAGGTTTTAACCTGACTAAAGCCAAATTCGCATTAATAAGGCTCCGCGCGGCAAGGGAAAAATCGAGGCGATGCAGGTCACAGGAGACCTAAGAAGAGAACACAAGATAATCACACACCACATCATCACTGGTTTAACACTTCTACAGGTCACGCTCCAGCCACCTATCACACCACACAGCCTTTCGTTACAACACAAAAATTAATTCATCAAAGTCTAATTTATCGAAACAATCTGTAGGCAATAGCTGTAAAAGTGTGATCTTGATGAAGTGTGATGGTTACAGGGAGTTTCGCACACAATTTGTTTGTACCCAGTATTTGTTAGTTTTTCGTACACTGATTTTGAGTTTTTTCGTACATACCTGGTGTTTTTGTAACTAGTAGTAAAAATTCAACTCTTGAGTTGAGTGTACGAAACGACTATAGTTCATATAGATTATAAATACTACGAAACAACTTTTTGGTGTACGAAAAAAACTTGTATACGAACTGACGTACCCCCTCCTAAGGGGCGCCCAAAATTCCTCGAACCCCCCCGGTAACCTAACACAATTTTACCACACACTTATAATTACGTTTAGAGGTATCTGAAGGAACTTGTGAAGGTTTGGTGGAAACCCCCCCCCTAATAAGGGCGGGAAAGGACTCTATAATTTTACCTGCACTTATACCGCTTTGGGTGATGCTGGGCGGCGGCGGGCGTCCCCCCCCCACGGCAACACGCAGTCATCCGCCTCACATGTGCCTTCCTGAAGGAAGGGACAAGTCAACTGCCAAGCCTGTTATAGCATCATAGGACATCACCAGGGCTTGTAGTGTTCCCCAAGGGATCCTTGCAGCACTATATAAACACCAACATAAACCGCCATGGTATATTGAAGTGACATACTTAGACATGCCTTACATGAAAACCAATCTTCTACCTACCACTACACTCTCTACTACATACACTACACTTTTCTACATACACTGATCGTGGAATAGAAAGGTTCACTGCAAGGGTTCACTGCAAGTATAGCAAAGGAGGCGAAAGGAGACAGGGCAGGATATCACAGCCAGATCAGAGTACCATAAGTCTGGCTGGCCTCGCCACTATTATGTTGATGTTGTTGTTTAGGGCTGCCGGGATCCCTTGGGGAACACTATGAGCCCCTGGTGATGTCCAATGATTCTATCAACAAGGCCGTGGCAAAGCAGACATGTCTTCCTCAGGAATCGCGGCACTATTCAAGTATTCAACCCAAAACTAAACAAACGAACAATTGACGTCTGTCCAGGATGTAAACACATTGTCTACCGAGCCACCAGAATTATCGTATTTACAGATAGATTATCGTACAACCTTAGGTAAAATCATAGTCAGTAAATGACTTTATACTTCATTGAATTCAGCTTTCCAGAAATGCAAATATTCCACTTTTCACCAAAATATATAAATATCCAATCACGACACAAAATTCCATGTTAAATTATGCTCTCTTGCGCGAAAGTTGACAGCGACAAATTTCATTTGTGCAATGATAGTTTTTGTGTGACTTGATAATGTAATTATATTTGTGAGTCAATTATCGTATATTCGAGTACGATTCTCAAACCATGTATCATACATCGTACGCATTGTCAAATTATCGTAGAAAAATACGGTAATTATCGTACAGTTAACATCGCTGGGTCTGTGATGCGCAATACTCTGCTCTTCACTTTTTTATTTTATTTGCCATGCTTCCTTAATTAATACAATACTTACTTTAAGAATTAATTAAGAGCAAGCAATTATTACTTACCGTATACTCCGATGCCTTGCTCTGCACAGTGCACACTGCACAGCCATGATAAAGATGGATATTCTCTTTTCAGTATCTCTTTCTTCTCTGCAGTATGTCTAACCGAACCAAATCACATTTGCGCCAAATATGTATTTTATCTTCATCTGTTTTCAAACTCATTACCTTGAGCTGAAAGTTATAAGCGTACGTAATACCAAGTAAAAGTGATACATGGCAATATTTCGGAGATGAAATGCCAAACGTCGCAATATGAATAAATGCTTTAAAAGAAACCTGCGTTTTAAGATTTATAATATATTATCATGATCATTAGTGTATTGGAACAGAATCAGTGTTGTATTCCAAATATTTCACAAAGAGTAAATCTTTAATAAACATAAGTAAGGCTAACCGTATACATGCTACAGTGACAACACATTAGTCACAGTCTTTTTGATGAAGGCTTTGACTAACTTACGTTTTGTGTGATATTTGTTTGTGTATGTCTATATTTGGATATGTGTGTGTGTTTGTATTTGTTTGTGTGTGTCTGTATCTGTATCTATCTGTGTGTGTGTCTGGAGGAAAAAGAAGAAACATAAAGTGTAGGTACAGATGATGAATGAACGAAAGAGGATAAAGAAGGTAAGCAAGAATAATATATCACCATTACCTCTGTTCTTCATTTCTTCTTCCTTTCCTCCTTCATTTCTTCCTTCTTCCTTCCTTCATTCTTCCTTCCTTCACTCTTTCTTCCCTCCTCCTTGCCTTCCTTCCTTCCTTCCTGCATTAATCCCCTACTTCCTTCCTTCTGCACCTCCTACCTACCTTTCTCCCTCCTCTTGTCTACCCCTCTTCCTTCCACGCCTCCTGCGTGTGGGAGCTTTCCAAAGTTTGCCATTAACCCATCACAGTTCAGGCAGAGGGATGAATCGCGCCTCAGCCTGCAATGGCCTGGATTACTCACCCCGACTTGTGCTCAGGAGGAGGAGGAGGAGGAGGAGGAGGAGGAGGAGAGGAGGAGGAGGAAGAGGAGGAGGAGGAGGAGGAGGAGGAGGAGGAGGAGGAAGAGATACGCCCATGGACAACTTGCTATGAGCTTTTTCCATATTTTGTTTTAATTTTAGCTTTTCACATACTTCTTGGATATGAGCTTCTTCCATATTTTTTTTTTTCGTTTCAAATTTTTCTTGGATATGTGCTTTTTCCTTTATCCATATTTTCCTTATCATTATTAAATATTGTTTTTTGATTATAGTTATTCCCCTTCTCCATTACTCCCCACCTCCCTATATCTTATCTTAGCTTCTTAAACAGTTATTTAATTTCACTTGGATACAATTTTGTCACAATTATGTCATATTATGCTATGTTCTTACTAAGACAGAGGCGTTAAAACAAACAATACTTTGGGCATTACAAAATTATTCACATTCCTGATCCTTTCAATATACACTTAATTAATTAAAAGATCATACGTCACATTAAGCGGTCCATTAATTTATGGATCGCGTGACAGGTATAATCAGACCCGCCATTAATTAAGCAGTATCAGAGTCACGAGGGAGTCTCAGATATTAAAAAAGCAAACATACATTAATCTACTGCGTACACGCATCCTGACTTACCCCTTAATTCCCTGCCAGAAAGATTTGTTTGTTTGAGACAATCAATACATGACACCTATACATCTTCCTAATTAATTCAACATCTCTACCTTACCTATCCATTCCTCCCGATTAACAACACACACACACCACACACACACACACACACACACACACACACCACACACACACACACACACACACACACACACACACACACACACACCAACACACACACACACACACACACACACACACACACACCTACCACAGACCCAACGGGGCTTTGCGAGACATATTTTTATTATTATTTTTTTTTTTTTACGTTGTAGCCTATAGCGCCTGTAGGCATATGGAGAGTCTTGATGTTGGTCGATCTCGCCCGTTGGTGGCGCAGGCTGGATTTTTTATAGTGACAGCTGTGGCTCAGGTGAAGCTCCCATTTTCTGTGATGTTTGTTCTTCAGTTTAGGCGCATGCAACCCCTAGAGTCCACCGTCACACTCGCAATCGGCAGACAGGTATACGCTGCATGTGGGTTGCTTCGGCCACTTGACGATGGATTTGGCAGTTGTCCTTGAATAGATAGAGATATAAGACATTGATATATTTATTATGGATAGGTGATAGATATATTATGGATAGATTAGATCGATTCATATATACATTAGGATGGGTCACTGTTTATAGGGCAAAAATACAAGTTGTCAAATTTCTTTGCTTGCTTGCGTGGATGTTTCCACTTGAAGTAAAAATAAAATGTTTAAATTATCTCACGGATCGGGTATCATTTAGGTGTCGCACAACGAAACTTAAATTAGGAAAAAAGACACATTTATGCAATATTTTTACTTGTTTAAAATTAAATGTGTAAAAAACATATCCATGTATATTCCTTATTAATACTACGGAATGTAACATTATACAATGAAGGGATCAATTACAACATGATATTACTGTTCGTTTGCCGTCTTCGTGTAATTTCTTCGATGTTCTTCAACGATTTGAATCATTGCCTGCAGCTGATCCTCTTGCTTGGTCTTGCCTTTCTTTGTGAACTCCTGAATAGCGGCCACGCCGCGCTCTGCCACGTGTTTGTCACCAGTAGCTTTATCACACGTTCCTTTCCTCGAGTATATGCTTCTGTCGTTGCCCAGGTTAACGGGATCAGTGCCAAAACTGACGAGTCAATGTCCAGATGTGGCAGCAGATTTTTCGTCGTATTGGTGGAGAACTCTGACAGGTCTTTACTCACAACATCCTCGGGGTTCAAATGGAGACGAGGACTTGGTTCTTTCAAACCCCTTAACAGTGCTTATACGGTGGACCAATTTCCATTTTCTCCATAATGGAAACTTCTTCGTCGAACAGTGCGGGACCAACTGTCACCTCAGATAGGTACCAAAGGTGACGAGAGAAGGCTTTTGTCCCGGCGTCCCTAATGGCTTGGTTTATGTGCGATGCTAGTTCCTTGATGAGAGTGAGGTCTAGGCAAGGAGAAGCAGCTGCTAATGTGGCGGAGAACCATGCTCGAACGTAGTATCTCACAATGAAAACGCAGAAGTCTGTCAGTTTCTCCCGGAAATTGGTATTCGACTGGGTCCACGAATATACGAAACATTTGGGACGAAGTTGTTCGAACTGATCAAGGAATATCCTGATTTTCAAAGCAAATGGCCCTTGCCATCCATCTTACACGATGTAGCGCACCTGGGACACTGAACTAGACGAAGGAGCGGTTGTGGGGTACGGACCAAAGAAATATTAGAGTAAGCTCCAGGAACTCTTTGTAATCGTCACGAGGATGCTTTTGCTGCAAAAATGCTTGAGAAAGCTGTATAATTTCTCATACCATGGCTGAACCCGCAGCATGATAGTTTCATCATTCATGGCAGTGGAGTACTTTGTTTGATCTATTTGTGACCACATGTTCTGAAGTCAAGGAAGAGGCTGACTTCTGGTCCTTTGGGACTGTTCTTGGAAAAGAGAGAAAACACTTTATCCAATAGGATCTCGAGAACATGATGACGACATGCGAAGTAGAGCAGTGGCTTGTCTAGCATCATACTCAAGGTGAAGACAGACTCCCGACCTTCCGCCCGTATTCACTGCCGTTATGTCAAAGCAGACAGCAACGATGCGGTCCGTCAGGTTCCACTCAGTAAGGACCTCTCTATCATTACTCCTGTTGGTTCAGCCTTTCCTTCAGAAAGCTTCGGTACTGCAAGGATCTTCTGTATTCCGGAGGAGTAGGCCATGACTGCCATTCTTCAAATATGAAGTCAGTGTGTTGGATACTGATAGTGTGCTGGGTACCTTTTAAGTGATTTTTTTTCCTGAAAGAAGCCATTATACCATTAATGAGTTTTATTTAGATGCTTCTTATTAATAATTAACCCGTTTATTTGATTATGGGACTGTTCTTAGATGGTTTAACAGTAAACACATACATGTTAAACCGCTGAGGTGTTAAAGGGCAACGAGTGACACTGCACCACAGCCTTTCTCTATTACGTCTTACGGTGACTGAGTGCAACCTTCCTGTAAGACCCTAAATATGAAGCAATCACATTGATACTTCTCCTGCCACACCATCTATCGAAGTGTATAAACATATCAATCAAGCGAAAGAATACAACAAGTTTCAATTTTCTGACCCACCCTAATATACATGATAGATATATATAGGTAGATTATGGATAGTTTATAGATATATAGATACATAGATTATGGATAAGTTATATATATGTAGATATATTTTGATAAGACAGAGGAATAGAACATCTAATGAAAAAGAAAAAATTGGGTCAGTAAAGGGAAGGCAAACAGTCTAGTTCTAGGTGATAGACGGACAC
>JACEEZ010024059.1:5000-11366 GCA_016584305.1 Chionoecetes opilio
GTGGTGGTGGTAAGCGTGAGGTGGTAGGCGTGAGGCGATCAAGGATGCTCGAGAGAGCTAAACACATAACTCTCATAAAGAAATGTTAATCTCTGGAATCGATAAATTTTTCACCGGAACGCGATAATCAGACAGAGGTTATATGAGGTGAAGGTGTCGTGTCGGTAACTCAGAACCAGTGTGTGTTGCGCCACACTGTCGGGGTCATTCATAATTTCATTCACCTTTATGCACATATGTTTTCCTGAACCCGCAAATTGTGAACCTTCACTATTTGCACTACCATATTCAAAACACCTTTTTTTCAAATTTATAGTAGCGTGAAAGTATGATAATTGAATAATGTATGTATGGGAAATGCAATAAATGCCAAACATATTTTCATGATGAATTGAGTGTCCACATGTATATAACCAGAGCGTTGTATTTGCCGCCATTTAAATTCCTCTTTCTACCTTGATCTAGCAGACTAGAGTTGGTTAATTGACGTATTAATGGCCATACTCCCGCCAACTTTGGGGATCTTCGCCAAACTCAATATGTTCCTTGCTCGGGCGATATCACTTTCGCCACTGCCTCCCGTCCTATTTTTCCCGAATATAGTTTTACAGCTGAAAGATCAATTTGATATAAAAAACATCAAATTTGCCATCGGCTGTTATCGTGAGCAGGATGATGGTGGGCGGTGGATAGTGAGGAGCGTGTGTGCGTCACCGGAGCGCCCCTGGACATCATGTCTAAAGTGCCCCTCGTCTCCCTCTTCCCTCAAGCGGTCAGTCCTCACCCCTCCCGTTCAGCACTTTGCCCTCGGGACGCAGGGTGCACAAGGTCAAGAGAAAGTCCTCCCAAAATGTCCATCTCGTGGACGCTTTAGCACGACTCTCCCGCGGGTCAAGAAAACCCGCCTCCTGAAGAAGTGTAGCCCATCGGGAACACTCACCTGACGCGCCCTGCACGCTCGCGACCCCGCTCGATCTGAGGACGTCCCATACTAATATACGGCCACTGATAACGATCTTTAGCCGCATTACGCAACTAGTGTAATGGTGGGATTAAGATCAAAAGTCAAGGGAGGTGCGGCAGGTATCGTGCCCAGCCCTTGCCAGCGGCACGGATCGGGCGACACCTGTTTCCTCAATCTAGCTGATAAATAATGAAAAAAACTTTTTTTTTACCCTCAACATATAGGTAAAGGTAAATATGGGGGAGTACGCTATGCTGCGCGTGGCCTCGGTGCTCATCTCCGTCGCATTAGCCCTTGAGCCTGTGGTGGGTGTCAACCCGCTACCAAGGGACACTGGGCTGGTGTGACATCCGGGTTACCGCAGTTACCTTCCCCAGGTTTCCCCAGGTTTCCCCATAAACTTTTATCAACCAACCCAGAAAGGAAGGATGAACATATGGTTAAGGCTAGACGCCGACTGCCCTAGCCCGGATTCAACTAGGGCCCGTATATTCGTAGCTAGGCGCGCTAGCCACTACCCCACGGAGGCGACTCTCGGAGGCGACATCTAAACATATAGAGCTACATTTATTCCAAATTACGTAGCACCTTTTCGGTAGGTAAGCTTACTACGAGAGAAGCAGGGTGGTAATGTAATCACAGCCCTGCAGTACCTCGGGCACTAGATCTTGTTATAACCATATATTTTCATAACATCATAGCCCACGGCATTAACTTTTGTTTTAATAAACGAAAGTTTTATGTCATATAAAAAAAAATAATGTAAAATTCTTCATGCAGTAACCGTTGCCGTCATTACCGCCACAGCCACCCTCGCAGCCGCCGCCGTCGCTGCATATACCGACTACACCTGCAGGAACAATATCATGTCTTTCTGATAGTCACCACGTGTTGTTTGCGTCCCGTTTGTATTTTTCAAGTTTTCTCATTTTTCCGAGTCGGGTCATGGCCTCAGGAATTACTAAATTTAAGGTACGATAAACCCCGGCTATATCCCCGCGATGATTGTTATTAGCCGGCCTCACCTTTTTTGCTTTGAGACCCACGAACAGGTGATCAACTTAGTGTGTGCTGAAGACCTGTTGCCGACGTGTGTTTCGCTTCGGAATTATAGCTTTCATGAGGGTGCTTCAGGCTCCCTCTCCCACCGAGGCGGACACGAGCTAGCTAACTGGCTGCGCAGGTGTTGCGTGGTGGTGGCGGTGGTGGTTACGGTGAGAGTTTGGTGTTATGGTGTATCAGTGTATTTAGTAATCGATGGGAGTTTGCACAGTATACGCGTGTTATTATCATATTTCCTTTCACAGTGAGAAAGGGTGAGTTAGAGAGAGTGATAGCGAAACAAAATCGTGTTTGTGTGTGTGTGTGTGTGTGTGTGTGTGTGTGTGTGTGTGTGTGTGTGTGGTGTGTGTGTGTGTGTGTGTGTGTGTGAGTGTGTGTTGTTTTGTGTGTGTGTGTGTGTGTGTGCGTGTGCGTGTGCGTAACTGTAACTCATTTTTTTTTTTACATAAAATATAAAATTCGATCATGGAAGTTAATCCCATTCAGAGCCGGCTTACAAAGTTTATGGAACTATTCCTTCCAACATGCGAAAAAAGAAGGTTCGTCTCTTAAATGTATGGACGACGTATAAATTGCAGCTCTTGAAATTACTGTTGCTTAAAATACAGTGAGGAGATGAACAAATATGTCATAGCACTTT
This sequence comes from Chionoecetes opilio, assembly GCA_016584305.1. Lineage (NCBI taxonomy): Eukaryota > Metazoa > Arthropoda > Malacostraca > Decapoda > Majidae > Chionoecetes > Chionoecetes opilio. The sequence continues at coordinate 7,667 of JACEEZ010024059.1, forward strand.
GTATCTTTATTCAATCCCTATACTTAATGATATGTATGTATTTGTTTTTATTGTTCTGAAGATAAATTGAGTTGTCATGATACGTCATTTTTCCTTCTTTTTCATTTTTTTGTTTCTTTTACTTTTTTTTTTCTTCTTCTTCTTTGTATGTTCCCTCTTTCTTATATTTCTACTTTCACATTTTTCCTCCTCCTACCCCTTTCCTCCTGTTGATGCAGAGGGTGTTTTAGGTGCTGCTGCTACTTCTGCTAATGCTGCTCCTCCGCCTCCTCCTCCTCCTCTTTTTGCGGTATGCATTTGAATATATTTTACCTTAGGGAATTGGACATCCCTGCTGTGCATACTCTCAGGTCACCCTTAGACAAGGTGTAAGCCATGGGTAGTCCCCTGCACCATAGCTATGGTGAAACCGCTGGCAGCGACAGTGGTTATTTGGACTGTAGGCAGATGATATCTTTAGAGACAATGGCAGAGTTCCAGGGTTCTTGTTAAATGGACCATGCCTTAGTTGGCTGGGCCTGCAGCGTAAAGGAGTGTGGCGACTTCTACAACTATAAAAGACACAGGTGGGAGGGATCTTTGGAACTAGTTGTCGGTGGGAGTTTCCTGTCCCTCCACTCTTTGGCAGACCTCACATCCCTTCTAATTATAACGACTGGTTTTCGTCTTTTCCCTAAACAAATTTCATTTGGAGGCTTTTGGGAGCTATACCAACTGGTTTATTGGGATAGTTGAGTCTTTTCCTCATCTCTAAAGGGAATATTTCAGCTTCTTAGTTTTTCTGTGAAGTGCGTATGATCGTCTCTTAAGTTAATGGGGAACAGTAAGTGACAGGTGCCATTGGCCAGGCAAGGTTTGCAGATATGTGTTAGGCGTGTCAAAAGGAAGGACGAACTGTTGGTTCCTTTCCTCCTGTGCTAGTGTTGCCTTGAGTGACAATGCTTGCCCTGTCTATGGGACAAAAACTGCAAGAAGTTTTCAGAGTCTTCATAATTTTATGCCATATGCTTCTACTTCATGTCACTCTCTACCTATATTAATCATTTTTTTCCCTTGTATATTACGTCATAAAGGACTGACCAAGGGCAAAAAAAAAAAAAAAAAAGCCCGATTATCTCTATAAAGAAGACAGTAAGAGAATAAAGAAAGATGGGTGGCCCAATTTAGTTAGGGAGGTGTCTTCTCACTCCTCTCGTGAAAAAAAAGTCGTAGGGAGGTGGACAAATAGAAACAGGAGGAAAGTTCCAGAGTTTACCAGTGAAAGGGATGAAAGAGTATGTTACTCTTTTCTGTTTTGTAATTTAAGGTAAGAGGTGTCACCTTTTCTGTTTTGTTATTAAAGGTAACAGGGTTCAACCCAAATAACTTACAGTCAATGACACTGTTGGGGTTGTTTTTCAATGATGCCACTCTTCAGAGGCAGGTGTATCTTGCTTCCCTACCCAGAGTACACATTTAAGGTGGTAGTGAGTAGAAGTGGTCGAGCGGTTTTAAGTAAGGCTTGCCGATTTAAGTAATTGGCAGCGAGCGAAGCGAGCTGCTTCTTACCATAAGACCCGTGGAACCAAGTTTAAGCCAAAAAGTGAATAACTACTCCTAAATATTGTCGGTTTGAGCTGAAACTTGACATACAAGTAGTGCTATCAATATCAATTGGGGTCTGTGAACAAACTTTTTTGCGTAAAACAAGCCCTTAATGAGTAATTAGCGTAATGATTTAAATATTGTCGGATTGAGCTGATATTTGACATGCATGTAGTGCTGTCAAAATCAATGGGGGTCTGTGAAACAAACTTTTTGCGTAGAACAACCCCTTTAAAATGAGTAATTAGCGTAATGATTTGATTAGAGCTAAATATACTTCAGTTTTACAATAAACTTCTGTTGCTTGTTGTAGACTTCTGTAACTTCTGTAGACTAGGTATTTTAAAAGCACTTTGAGCTCGCTGCCCACGTTCCAGCCGCAAGAACTGAGCTAAAAGCAAAGGGGCCAGAGGCTGGACGCCTATACTTGATGTATAATTACTGGCAGCGAGCGAAGCGAGCTGCTAACTTACCATAAGACCCATTCGCGTAGGGAGTGGAACCAAGTTTAAGCCAAAAATGAATAACTACTCCTAAATATTGGCGGATTGAGCTGAAATTTGACATGCTAGTAGTGCTGTCAAAATCAATGGGGGTCTGTGCAACAAACGTTTTTGCGTTAGAACAAGCCCTTAATGAGTAATTAGCGTAATGAGTTAATTGGCTGGAACGTGGCTCGCTGCCACGTTCCAGCCGCAAGAACTGAGCTAAAAGCAAAGGGGCCAGAGGCTGGACGCCTATACTTGATGTATAAATTGATTGGCAGCGAGCGAAGCGAGCTGCTACTTACCATAAGACCCATTCGCGTAAGGGGAGTGGAACCATTCGTAAGCCAAAAGAAAATAACTACTCCTAAATAGTGTCGGATTGAGCTGAAATTTGACATGCAAGTAGTGCTGTCAAAATCAATGGGGTTTGTGAAACAAACTTTTTTGCGTAGAACAACCCTTAATGAGTAATTAGCGTAATTATTTAATTAGTGCTAAATAAAACTTCGGTTTTACAATCAAGTATAGGCGTCCAGCCTCTGGCCCCTTTGCTTTTGGCTCAGTTCTTGCGGCTGAAACGTGGCAGCGAGCCACGTTCCTAGCCAATTAACTCATTATGCTAATTACACATTAAGGGCTTGTTCTACGCCAAAAATTTGTTGCACAGACCCCATTGATTTGACAGCACTACTTGCATGTCAAATTTCAGCTCAATCCGACAATATTTAGGAGTAGTTTATTCACTTTTGGCTTAAACTTGGTTCCACTTCCCTTACGCGAATGGGTCTTATGGTAAGTAGCATCCTCGCTTTGCTCGCTGCCAATAACTTATGTTACTTGTTGTAGACTTCTGTAACTTCTGTAGACTAGGTATTTTAAAAGCTCTTTGAGCTCGCTGCCACGTTCCAGCCGCAAGAACTGAGCCAAAAGCAAAAGGGCAGAGGCTGGACGCCTATACTTGATTGGCAGCGAGCGAAGCGAGCTGCTACTTACCATAAGACCCATTCGCGTAAGGGAAGTGGAACCAAGTTTAAGCCAAAAAGTGAATAACTACTCCCAAATATTGTCGGATTGAGCTGAAATTTGACATGCAAATAATGTTGTCAAAATCCCATGGGGTCTGTGCAACAAACTTTTTGCGTAGAACAAGCCCTTAATGAGTAATTAGCGTAATGAGTTAATTGGCTGGAACGTGGCTCGCTGCCACGTTCCAGCCACAAAACTGAGCCAAAAGCAAAGGGGCCAGAGTCCGGACGCCTATACTTGATATAATATATATATATTATATATATATATACATATATATAAATAATATGTATATAATATATATTTTATATATTTATATATTTTATATATATATAATATATATATATATATATATATTTTAAATATATATATATATTATATATATATATATATATATATATATATATATATATATATATATATATAAATATTTATTATATATATATATATGATATATAATCTATAATATATTTATATATATATATATATTATATATATATATATCTATATATATATATATATAATATATATATATATATATATATATATATATTATATTATATTAAAAAAAAATAATATAATAAAATATATATAAAAATTTT
>JACEEZ010024059.1:13790-27792 GCA_016584305.1 Chionoecetes opilio
TGTTTTTACCCCAAAAATAATTTTTTTTTTACTAAAATATAAATCGATCATGGAAGTTAATCCCATTCAGAGCCGGCTACAAAGTTTAGGGAAAAACTTTTCCCTTTTCCAACATGCGAAAAGAAGGTTCGTCTCTTAAATGATGGGACGACGTATAAATTGCAGCTCTTGAAATTACTGTTGCTTAAAATACAGTGAGGAGATGAACAAATATGTCATAGCACTTTGTATCTTTATTCAATCCCTATACTTAATGATATGTATGTATTGTTTTTATTGTTCTGAAGATAAAATTGGTTTCATGATACGTCATTTTTCCTTCTTTTTCATTTTTTTTTTTTTACTTTTTTTTTCTTCTTCTTCTTTGTATGTTCCCTCTTTCTTATATTTCTACTTTCACATTTTCCTCCCCCTACCCCTTTCCCCCTGTTGATGCAGAGGGTGTTTAGGTTGCTGCTGCTACTTCTGCTAATGCTGCTCCTCCCCCTCCTCCTCCTCCTCCTTTTTGCGGTATGCATTTGAATATATTTTACCTTGGGGAATTGGACATCCCTGCTGTGCATACTCTCAGGTCACCCTTAGACAAGGTGTAAGCCATGGGTAGTCCCCTGCACCATAGCTATGGTGGAAACCGCTGGGCAGCGACAGTGGTTTTTTGGGGACTTAAGGAGATGATATCTTTAGAGACAATGGCAAGAGTTCCAGGGTTCTTGTTAAATGGACCATGCCTTAGTTGGTTTGGGCCTGCAGCGTAAAGGGTGTGGCGACTTCTACACTATAAAAGACACAGGTGTGGAGGGTCTTTGGAACTAGTTGTCGGTGGGAGTTTCCTGTCCCTCACACTCTTTGGCAGACCTCACACCCCTTTCTAATTATAACGACTGGTTTTCGTCTTTTCCCTAAAACAAATTTCATTTGGAGGCTTTGGAGCTATACCAACTGGTTTATTGGGGTAGTCTGAGTCTTTTCCTCATCTCTAAAGGAATATTTCAGCTTCTTAGTTTTCTGGAAGTGCGTATGATCGTCTCTTAAGTTTAATGGGGAAAAGTAAGTGACAGGTTCCATTTGGGCCCGGCAAGGTTTGCAGATATGTGTTAGGCGTGTCAAAAAGGAAGGACGAACTGTTGGTTCCTTTCCTCCTGTGCTAGGTTGCCTTGAGTGGACAAGCTTGCCCTGTCTATGGGACAAAAACTGCAAGAAGTTTTCAGAGTCTTCATAATTTATGCCATAGCTTCTACTTCCAAAGTCACTCTCTACCCCATATTAATCATTTTTCCCTTGTATATTTACGTCTAAAGGACTGACCAAGGGCAAAAAAAAAAAAAAAAAAAGCCCGATTATCTCTATAAAGAAGACAGTAAGAGAATAAAGAAAGATGGGTGGCCCAATTAGTTAGGGAGGTGTCTTCTCACTCCTCTCTGAAAAAAAAGTCGTAGGGGGTGGACAAATAGAAACAGGAGGAAAGTTCCAGGAGTTTACCAGTGAAAGGGATGAAAGAGTATGTTACTCTTTTCTGTTTTGTAATTAAGGTAAGAGGTGTCACCTTTTCTGTTTTGTTATAAAGGTAACAGGGTTCAACCCAAATAACTTACAGTCAATGACACTGTTGGGGTTGTTTTTCAAATGATGCCACTCTTCAGAGGCAGGTGTATCTTGCTTCCCTACCCAGAGTACACATTTAAGGTGGTAGTGAGTAGAAGTGGTCGAGCGGTTTTAAGTAAGGCTTGCCGATTTAAGTAATTGGCAGCGAGCGAAGCGAGCTGCTTCTTACCATAAGACCCGTGGAACCAAGTTTAAGCCAAAAAGTGAATAACTACTACTCCTAAATATTGTCGGTTTGAGCTGAAACTTGACATACAAGTAGTGCTATCAATATCAATTGGGGTCTGTGGAACAAACTTTTTGCGTAAAACAAGCCCTTAATGAGTAATTAGCGTAATGATTTAAATATTGTCGGATTGAGCTGATATTTGACATGCATGTAGTGCTGTCAAAATCAATGGGGGTCTGTGAAACAAACTTTTGCGTAGAACAAGCCCTTAATGAGTAATTAGCGTAATGATTTGATTAGAGCTAAAATATACTTCAGTTTTACAATAACTTCTGTTGCTTGTTGTAGACTTCTGTAACTTCTGTAGACTAGGTATTTTAAAAGCACTTTGAGCTCGCTGCCACGTTCCAGCCGCAAGAACTGAGCTAAAAGCAAAGGGGCCAGAGGGCTGGACGCCTATACTTGATGTATAATTAACTGGCAGCGAGCGAAGCGAGCTGCTGCTACTTACATAAGACCCATTCGCGTAGGGGAGTGGAACCAAGTTTAAGCCAAAAATGAATAACCTACTCCTAAATATTGCGGATTGAGCTGAAATTTGACATGCTAGTAGTGTGTCAAAATCAAGGGGGTCTGTGCAACAAACTTTTGCGTAGAACAAGCCCTTAATGAGTAATTAGCGTAATGAGTAATTGGCTGGAACTTGGCTCGCTGCCACGTTCCAGCCGCAAGAAACTGAGCTAAAAGCAAAGGGCCAAAAGGCTGGACGCCTATATTTGATGTATAATTATGGCAGCGAGCGAAGCGAGCTGCTACTTACCATAAGGACCCATCGCGAAAGGGGAGGGGAACCAAATTGTAAGCCAAAAAAGAAAATAACTACTCCAAAATATTGTCGGATTGAGCTGAAATTTAAACATGCAAGTAGTGCTGTAAAAAATCAATGGGGGTTGTGAAAAAACGTTTTTGGGGTTAGATAAACAACCCCTTAATGAGTAATTAGCGTAATTATTTAATTGTGCTAAATTAAAAACTGGTACAATAAGTAAGGGCCAGCTGGGCCACCTTTGTTTTTTGGCCTCAGTTCTTCGGCCCTTGGAAACGGGGAGGGCCACGTCCAGAATAACTCATTTTTTGGCTAATTTACACATTAAAGGGCTTTTCAAAAAAATTTGTGAAACCCCTGTTTTGCAGAACACCCTTAATGAAATTTAGTAATCCGAAATTATTTAAGTAGTGTATTCACTTTTTTTAAACCCTTGGTTCCACCTTCCCTTTGCTGAGGTCTTGGGTAAGTGGCACGCGCCCGTTCCAATAACCCTTTATGTTTCCCTTGTTGTTTCTGAAAATTCTGTTGACGGGAAAAAGATTTTGAAGCTCGCTTCCATTTTCAGCCACCGCCCCATAAAAAAAGGGGCCAACTGGGCCCCTTAACCTTGTTCCACACGCGAAGGGTCTATTAATAGACCCTTGCCGTGGAATTAGGACCTTTTTGCCAAAAACCTGAAAACCTTCTAAATTTTTTGTCGGAGGCTGAAATTAAAAGGCAAAAATGGCCAAAAAAAAAGGGGGCTTGCCCCAACTTTTTGGCGGGGAACAAGTGCCTTAATAGAATTGCGTAAGAGTAACCAAGTGTTCCCCAAAAAGGTCCACCCAAAAGGGAACTAAAAGCCAAAAGGCAAAGGGGCCAACCTTTTGGGGACGCCCTTTAATATATTACTAATATAATTAATTATATTCATAAATAAACTACAAAAATAAATATATATTATATATTTATATATATATATATATTATATATTATAAATATATATATATTATATATTATATATCTATATATATATTATATATAATATATATATATATATATATTATATATTATATTATATATATATTATATATTATATTTATATATAGTATATATATATATAATAATATTAATATCTATATATATTATTTATATATATATATAAAATTGTTATATATATATTATATATATATAATAATAATATATATTATATATATTATATATATATATATATATAATATATAATATATATATATATAAAATATATAATTATATAATATTTTATATATATAATATAATAATATATATATATATATATAAGATTATACGGTGTTGCTGGCAATTGCTCCTTTAAAAAATGCCCATACAAGGGAGGGCTTCCATGACAACATAGCAAAGAGGAATCACAATAATAAGGGGTTGGTACAACAAGAGTAATGATGTAAGGATAATACACATATATAAACTGGTAGAATACTTTACAGCCAGTATTCAAATCTGAGCTATTAGAAAAAAAATAACCAAAGGATGTTAGTAATGCGTTATGATCCCTGCAAATTCATAAAGAAGTGCTTTGCTAAACTCCACCGCGTTGTCACTTCATAATAATCGAGATGTTGAGTAAGGACAAAATAAAAGAAATTTGGCCCTTAGGGCGGGAGCAATCGCACTGTAGTTTTTATAGCTGTTTTTAATATCATGCATTTATTTATTATTTTTTTTTACTTTAAAACCATTTTTTTTAAACTTGAGGAGTACGGTCTCTCAGCTAATAAAATCAGACTCCGGGTCCTTACTACAAATTATCACAGCATTAAGATATCCATCTAATCCTTGTACATATCAGCGAGTAATTAATCCTCTGAAAAGATACTGGAGCTGATTTCAGCCCAACTATTATTAAAATCAATCCATATTTGCGCAGGGAGTGCTAATGGCAGTACCTTCCTTGAAATAGGCGCCATTGGCATCTGCGGCTTTTTTAGTGTATATTCATTTTATTTATTATCTTATTTTGTTATTTTAAGATCTATTTATCTAAACTTAAAGAGTACAGGTGTTTAGCTAATATAAATTGAGACTCCCGGGTCATTCATATAAATTATTCACATTAATATTAATTAATATACATTTGCTTCTTTTCTAGATATCAGATAGTAATGTATTTTTTAATCATTCTCTGAAAAGTGATAAGAGCTGCCTTCAGTTTGTTACGGCCCAACATTTTCCTTAAACTTCGAGTCTGTGAATCTATGTCATGTTGATGGTGGTTCACTTTTGGAAGTGTTTAGACTAGTGGTTAGGGGCCTGGTGATTCACTGGTTCGGGTCATGGTTTCGGGATGACGCGGGCGTGGCGAGTTGCGAGGTAGCCCGTGAAGACAAAGAACTGACTGGGGAACTCTATCACAGGTGGCTCGCGGGGCTGGTCATTCGGTGGCGGACGTATTACGAGATTTTTCAATGATGTACACGTGTATTGTTGGAGTATCGGTGTGTGACGTGTGTATAAGTGACCTGATATGTGAACCGCCAACCATCTGGGAGTTCTAGGCTGGAGTGGGAACATGTCGTGGGGTTCCAAAAACGTGAAGACATCGCAGTATAGAAGGGGATTGTGAAAATATTCTCAATGAGTTGTCATTGTGTATTGTGGGGGGAGACGTGGTTTATCGAGAAAGGGGGTGTCGATTGTGGGGGTTACGTGATGAGAGGTTGCCGTTGTGGTGATGGGAAAATAATACTGTATATTAATACTGGAAGTAATACGGAAAATAATAATGTATGTGAGGTGATACGTGCGAGTAACGAGAAGTTATGGTGTCACGTCGGGACGGGATCTTGGGCGAGTTTCGGAACTGGGTTAAGGGATGAGTGATGCCAGTGTGGGGAATCGACTTTCATATACCGAGGGAAATTGTGAGGAGAGTGCTGTTCATCCGTGAGGAGGACTGGGGACGGAGGATCTGTGGCGGGGTTGAAGGATGCACTTGTTGGTGAGACCATATATGTACATACGTGTGACGTGATAGGGAGTGGTGATTGTGCGTGTGTGGAAGGTGGTGGGAAATTGTGACTGAGAGGTGCTGTATCCGTGAGTGAGACTGGGGACGAAAGGATTTGTGGCGGGCGTTGTAGGATGCACTTTGGTGAGACCATTTATGTACATATGGGGTGACGTGATAGGTGAGTGGTGATGTCGTGTGTGAAGGTGGTGGGGTTGTGATATCATACCCTTTTTTGTGCTGAGATTTCTTGTTTTGGAGAACTGATGGGTTTTGGTGATTGATTTATGGATCAATCCGTGGTGATGTATTAATGGGGGCTGTGATTTTTTTGTCATTCAAAGTAAATATGTTACACAGTTTAATTGGTAGACTTATAATTCTCCTTGCTGTCCCAAGATTATACCAAAAAGTAGGGAGGACTGGCGTCCGCAACGTGAGCTGGGGAGTGTGAGTTATGTAAAAACTTGTGCCTCTTCTTCTAAGGCATACTGCAAAAATAGGGGTAAAATATTGTTATCTAGCCCATATCACTTGTTAACTAAGCCTGCTATTTGGAACACTGACTCCAAAATCAAGAATGTTGGCGTGGGCTCTTTAAAACGGTCAGGAATCGGGTAGGATTAGGGGATATTGGCTATATATTTATCACCTAACCCTTTTAGATGATGTCAAATTTTTCGACTATTTAAAAATCTAAGTTGGACAGTACTTAACTCATTCCTTTTGCTGAAATTTTCTATTTTTTGGGTATTTTAATGTTCACCACCAGTCTTGGCTTCATCCTCTGCATTAGTGGGTGACGAGTTGAGGTAGACCTCCGGGGCTGTGGTTTGGACCCTGGGTCGTAACAAGTATAGTATTCTATGAAATAAAAATAAATGATGGCACTGGATAGAGATTATATGTATACGGTATAAGGAAAACATATTTGTTACATTATACCCCGTAAATACATATAATCTCTATCCAGTGCCCATAACAAAATAAAATATACTGTAAAACTGATCAACTTTGAATTAAGAAGATGGACATAATAAGGATGATAATGAGTAGAAAGGCATGTGCAGCGAGGCCACGGGGGATGGGGGGCATGCAGTTAGCAAGTTCAGAGGATCAGTGAGCAGGAAAATAACGATAAAAGATAGCAAGATAAGCAACATTTCGGCGGTGAATTAAAGATTGAAAACAGTCAGTCAGAGGAGAGGAGTTGATGAGACGAAAAGCTTTTGACTCACCCCGTTTAGGAGGGCTGTATTTAGTGGTTCCCCTAAAACATGTGAGAAATACCCCGTACATGGGCGATTTAGGCCCCTGTACAGAGCAAACAACTAAGAGGGAGAAAAAAGGTGTCGCAGACGCTACAGGAAAACCTAACTTCTTAGAAGCTGTTTTAGCAATAGATGAGATGTGATATTTCCCGTTTAGATTTTAGTTTAAAGGACAGTCCCAAAATGTTCATTAAAGAACGTGGGAAGATGAGTATCATTTAATACGGGGGGAATAGTTGTCTAGTAGGCTTGTCGAGTAGATATGTGAAGAAATTGCGGTATTGTTTTTTTGAGGCATTGACCTCAAATTATTTTAGGAGCTTTCTATCAGCGGATAGTTCAGGGGGACTTTTATAGGCGACTAGTCTACCTTCATATCTGTATATTTAATGCAATATTTGAGGTAATATTTGGGCTGCCTGTATATGCCTGTATGTTGTATCCAAAATTGACTCCTGATATCGGCTAATGTTGTAGCCATTCCACCATGTAACGAGTTCCTATGATATTCTTTCCCCCAATAATTTAGTAAGATGGGTGGCGTTTAGGAATTAGTATGGGATAGCAGGTGGTATTTGAAAATCAGCTTTCAAAAATTTTGTGCTCGACACCCAATTATACCTCATGATATAGGTACAGACTTTAATGCTTTGGTCAATTTGTTCCTATGGGGGCTGGCTGAAGCTAAGAGCTGATATTCCTCAGGAAATTCCTGCTTTTGTATTGTTCTGACCCAAATTTTTTAGGAGTCAGAACTATCCCTTTTAATGAAAACTTTTCAATGTTTATCACAGGATCTGGTATCAATACAGGTTCCCTTATTATATCTTTAGATATGTCTGGCTGAGTGGAAACCTGTGTAGGATATTTTTACACTCTTTCAGCTAGGTAGAGCCTTAATCCAGGAGTCGGCAACCTCCGGCCCGCGGGCCCAGATCCGGCCCGCAGAGTCCGAACTCATGGCCCGTCACCCTGTTTGGGATATTTATATAACAATCCGGCCGGGCAAACAGCCTAGCCAACTAAAATGAGTAGGTCGGCACCTCTCGACGTGATCGCGGCGGGTAGCGCGGGGTAAATTTGCATGACTGAGATCTTTACCACAGAAGCACTACGAAAATCGCCAGGGAGAAAATAAAATTACGGGGAAAACACGCGATCATGTCGAGAGGCGCCGACGTGGGACTGGCCACTATCATGGCATCTGGCAACTCTGCATTACACGTGACGTCCCATGAGCATCTTCCCTCACCACCAACAGTCACCCCAGCGGCCAGCCCTCCGTAGGAGTTAGTACTGAGAAGAGGTATGCATCAAACTTTTTTATCTGAAATGTACTTTTATCATTAGGGAATGTGGATAATATAAAGTGCATTTTTTGCTGCTACTTCTCTCTCTCTCTTTTCCCCTTTCTCCTCTCCCCTCCTTCTCTCTTCTCTCTCTTCTCTCTCTCTCTCTCTCCTCTCTCTCTCTCTCTCTCTCTCTTTTCTCTCTCTCTCTCTCTTCTCTCTCTCTCTCTCTTTTCCCTCTCTCCTCCTCTCTCTTCTCTCTCTCTCTCTTTTCTCTTCTTCATTCACCCATCACCCAGCTTCCAAGCTCACAACCACATTCACGCTCACTAGTTACTTGTATTGGTAGGTTACTGTCCCGCCCGCCCGCCCAAATCAGACAATGGCTTACTGAGCCTTACTCAAACACATGCGCGCACACTCAACCGCCCATTCAAACACACGCACTCCCACGCCCAACGCAGGGGCGTAACACTATGTTTGTCACAAAATACTGTGTGGACGTCTGTATCGTAATTTTAATTATTGTATGCATTTATTTACTATGTAAAAGTCTTGCATGTTTTCGTGTCTAACATGTGGATCATTATTTCGCACTTTATGCTTATTTTTTTCTTTTTCTTTCTTTTCAGCCAATCATCATGTCTGAAATTGTTAAGAAGAGGAGTGGCCCTCGAGTGTCGGGACTTAAACCTTGAGTGGGAGAAGTACTTTTCACTGGACGCTTTGGACAGTCCAATTTGGAGTCCAATGCCTCATTTTGCTTGAAGACTGTAGCTGTCCTCAAAGAGTATAATATGCGCCGCCACGGGGAGACACAGCACCAAGCATCGAGCTTTGCATCGATGTCTGCTGCCGAGAGGAAGGAGGCCATTGTCAAACTGTCAGGCAACCGGCAGAAAAGCACTTCACTCTTCCGTAAGCAGACTACTGAGGCTGACAAAAGTGACGTGCGCCAGCTATGAGGTTTCCCGCCTCCTTGCTCGCCGGATGAAAGCCATTCACAGACGGGGACTTTATCAAGGGGGTGCATCATGGTTGTGATAGATTCCCTCGTCCTGAAAAGCGTTCTGCCTTTAAAAGTTGAGCCTTTCACCCCGCACTGTTGTCGTCGCTTGAGGAGATGTCAGACAGCGTGAACGACTCGCTTAAGACCTGTTGCTAAAATTTTTCGATGCCTTTCTTTTCGCTCTTGATGAGAGCACAGCCATGAAGGACATAGCCCAGCTGGCGATTTTCATTCGGGGAAAGTCTGCTGCCTTCGGGTTTATGAGGAGTTTCTCCAGCTTGTTCCATACACGGGCACCACCACTGGGCAAGACATCTTCGACGCCGTGCTTCAGTGTGCGAAGCAACACTCCCTCGACCCGTCCCGTCTCGTGTGCGTGACGACCGACGGTGCCCCAGCAATGACTTGAAAGAAGAAGGGTGCCACCTCACTGCTAGTGCATCACTGTGAGGCCGCCGGACACACCCAGCCCATCCACAAGGCGCACTGCATCATCCACCAAGAGTCCCTGTGCTCCAAGTCTGCCAACCTTACTGTGTCATGTCTGTAGTCCCTGAAGGTTGTCAACTCCATCCTCTCCCGCCAGCCTTAACCACCGCCAGTTCCAGGCACTAACGACGAAGTCAACGCACACTATGGTGACCTGCTTTACTTATGTGAGGTCCGCTGGTTGAGTCCCTGGAGCCATGCTGTCCCCCGTGTGCGACCTGCAGCAGGAGATCGCCACTTCCTCCGTCAAAGAACCTCCCCGGTGCTGATCATTTTTCCAACCCGCAATGGCTTGCTCCCTCTGGCCCTGCTCACAGATATCACTACGCACCTAAATGACCTCAATCTGAAACTGCAAGGCAAAAACATTATAGCTACAGACCCTGTATTCGCCATCACCGCTTCGAGTAAAGCTGCGCTTTTGGGAGGCTCAACTGGCTGCTGGTCAGTTTATGCATTTTCCTCGTATTGCGGGGTTGTGCACCTGATGACGTGGACCTGAACACTTGTGTTTTGGGGTTGTCACCTCTTTGGCGGGAATAATTTGCCTCCCGTTTTACAGGTGTCAGGGCCCCTGGCTCCGGGCTTCAAAGCTGTTCACCCCCCCTTTGAACTTCCCTGTGGACGAAGCCCCCTTCCCCCCTGCAGATAGAGTTGGTGGAGCTTCAGTGTAATGAGAACTGAAGGCAAAGTACCGTACCGCTTCTCCATTGTCCTTCTTCCGTGACCTCGTGACTCCCTTCTAACAAATTTCCAAATTACATTGAGCATGTAAAACGCATCGTTGCCCTGTTTGGCAGCACTTACTGTTGTGAACAACTCTTTTTCAAAATTGAATATACAAAGTCTCGCATTCGCTCATAGCTAAGTGGGCCGCCACTCAAAGACATTCTGCTCGTGTCTACCTCATCAATCGATCCAGACATTGAATCACTTCTCCATGGCAAACAGCACCAACCAAACCCCCACTAATTTGCATGTCTCTTGATAAAACTGTTTGCTGCAGTCACTGATTGCATGTTTTTCAATAAAATTTTTAGTAAACTAGTCACTGGTTTGCCTGCTTTTCTACAAAATGTTTATATAATGTCACAAAATTTTTTCTGCAGTCACGGATTTGCATGTATTTCAAAAAAAAAAATAATCTAGTCACTGGTTTGCCTGCTTTTCTATATTTTTTTGTATATTTTTACAAACTGTTTTCTGCACTCAATGATTTGCATGTTTTTTCAATAAATTTCTTGCATTCTAGTCAATGGTTGCCTTCTTTTCTATAAAAAAAATTGTACACTGTCTTTTTTGGTTTCTCTTTGGCACTCCGGCCCGCGGCTACTCCTACTCCTAGAAGCTTTCTCTGGCCCTCGCACTGAAAAGGTTGCCGACCCTGCTTTAATCCATAATCCTGTGTATATATTTTTTGAGGTTAGTATCTCCTCAAGACACATTATTGGTTGGATATCCTTTTGGCAATATATTCATTATGAACTGGAATATATATTCACTTTCCTCAATACCTCACTAATTGGTTTGGGCAAGAAAGTGGTTCCAAATTTTGGAAATTAATAGGGGTTGTGCATGCCCAGATACTTTCCTCTTTTTTCGGGTTGGTGGTAGTATGTGGGATGGGTCCCATTATTACATTACCACCCGTGTTGGTGAACATAGAGACGCTATGTCTTTTTGATGAGCTCCTTGGGACGCCAATAATAATCAGCGGGTATTATTAATTGGAAGGGAAACCATCAACGTCCTAAGGTATTACTAACTAATCTAACACCATTATCCCTTCGCATGTCAGCTGTGTCTTTTAGTCCTTTAACAGTTAAACTAATACCAATATTATTAACAACAGCAGCTACCCTACATTTATATTTTCCTAATTGGACTAGAGTTGAACTATGTCAAAGTATTGAGCCTCTTTATTGGCAAGAAAACCTGAAATGGCTTAATTCACTTTATTAATTATGGGTAGTTGTAATAATTCAGCTATCTTCCTACTTATGAAGAATCCTTGTGTACACTGTCAAACAATGTCTTTACGAGGACTGAATTACCATTGTGGCTCATCTTCAATTATGCAGTAGTAACAGCTGCTGAACTACTCTTATTAATGGACTGCCATTTTTAATACTGTAGGGTCTGATCTAATATCACTGTTAGGACAAAGAGCGATGTTATGAATAGACTGTTTACATTTCCACAAGTTTTTAACTTCATAGGGCATGCATTTAAAGCATGTTTACCACAGGTTAGGCATTACCAAGACTCATTAACCTTTTAACTCTCGTGGAACAATCTGATAGATATTACATACATGTGGAGGGTGTATGTTCCCCTCACATAAGACACAATTATTCTTACTTCTTTAGAAGTAGTCCTGGTTTTAGGGATTGTACCTCTTATTTGAGTAGGCTTTTGTGGTTTACTGATAGGATGAGTAGTTTGAATCTTAATTACAGGCTGTTTGATTTGCGTAACTTTACCAGGCGCGGGATAAATACCCACTAACGAGGGATCTTTAAACTCTAAGGGTGGTTGATATAGCTGATTACCTTTAGGTGTAACAATTTTGATATCCTGTGGGGGGGTTACTGCTCAATACCTTGCAAATGTTGCACTCCTGCAAAAATCCCTCTTCTATTTGTTTGACCGTGAAATAATTACTAGTGTACCTCTGATTTAAACGGTCACGCATCCTGGTTGGTAATTTCCTCCATATCAAAGTACTGACCATCCAGTCTGACTCAATCAAGGGTTTATGAGCTTCAATTGCTCTTAGGGTGCAGTTCAAAGTTACTCTGAAATCTTACAATTTCTATAATAAAATTATGCTGAGGACTTGATAGATCCATAAACCTGCAAAATAGATTCTTAATAACTAAGTCTTCATCCTCAAAATTTTCCTTGAGAATCTTGAGCGCCACATTATAATTGGCATTTTCAACTGTTAATTCCTTTACCAGCAAATATGCAGGACCTCTCAACTGACCCCACAAATATGTTAATTTTTGTACCTTTTTTAAGTCAGCGGTGGACCCTCCAATTGAGCAGCTTCACACCACTGGGTTACAGGCATTGGATGCCGATCCTCCCATTGACGAAACCGCACCCTCTCTTGACGAAGTCAGAGAGGCTGTAGAAAAGTTGAGGGGTGGAAAGGCAGCTGGTGTCTATAATATCAGTGCGGAGCTCCTCAAAGCTGGGGGTGAGGCCATTATCTGCGGGTTGCATGCTGTCCTGACTGCCGTGTGGTAATCAGGTACCATTCCTCCTGACTGGAAAATGGGGCTGGTCGTCCCTAACTGGAAAGGGAAAGGGGACCGTCAGGACTGCAACAATTTCCGCGGTATTACACTGCTCAGCGTGCCAGGTAAGGTGCTTGCCCATCTATTGATGACACGGATCCGCAGTCATCTGCTGGAGCATCAGAGACCTCAGCATTCTGGGTTCACACCTGGGAAGTCAACAACGGACCGTATCCTAGCGCTTCGTGTCCCGGTGGAACGCTAACGTGAGTTTCGACAGGGGATGCTTGCAGCCTATGTTGATCTCAAGAAGGCGTTTGACTCAGTGCATCGTGCGTCATCTGGGATCTTCTGCGACTTCGCGGGATTCCTGCAAGGACTATTGGTTTGAGGACTGGTCTGTAGTCTGGGACTGAGAGTGCTGTGAAGTGTGGGGGAGGTGTATCCAGCTTCTTTCCCGTTAATACAGGAGTGAGGCAAGGGGGCGTCCTTGCCATCATCCAATGGCGATGCGCTCCCCGGCGTATACCCCCAATGATTGATTGATTGTTAAGAGGGGCTTCCACTGATTATGGCCAAAAAATTGTTTATTATGAAAATATTCATGCTAGTGTATCTCATCATCCCGCGTGATCTCCGTAAGTCTGCCAGTGTACGTCTCATACAGCGCCCTTTAAAATTTAAATCCCGCGGCGTGTGACACGCCCCCTTCCCACGCAGCATTGCTTATTCGCTTATTTCTTCATCATTTCATTTTTTCCCGATTTTTTCCAGAATGTTTTGTGCTACGATACGTACGATATGTTAGGTTGCCTCTGGCAGTGTCTGCACCCCTGTTGCCGGCTCCGGGCCCTCAGTTACCCGTATCGATAGAAGGAGGTGCACGCGCTGTCTGTACGGGATAGACGCTCAGTGACACCTTCAGACACACCTTTCTGTTCCTTTACCCGCTATTTTTGTTACTGTTACTTACAACCGATTTAAAAGACACTATAGGTTAAACCACGCGCAGCTTAGTATCGTCAGTTACAGTCGTGCGATAAAACGACGATTTGTATCGTGGCCTATTCTAAATATGCCCGAGCTCACGAGGATATCCCACCACCTGCAACACCT
>JACEEZ010024060.1:0-18497 GCA_016584305.1 Chionoecetes opilio
GTTCAGTATTGCGGGGGATATCCTTATTACCCTTTCAGTTCTGAATCAGTCATCCTAAGGAGGGGGCCCGGAGCTGTCGGGGGTTTTAGGTGAGGGTAATGGGGGGTGGCGGAGGCCAGTTGTGTTGCGAGACACGCGAGACTGAAGCCCCTGGCAGCGGGAGACGGGCGGGGAATGGCAGGGGAAAGGCAAGGGAAGGGGTAGAACGTACTCAAGGAATGACGAAGTACATAATATCCTTCCAGTCTCACGTCTTTGTGTGACCTTTTTTACCGTCCTGGACAAATTGTATCCTGGAGGTCTTAGGTTAAGTATCACCTCATGAGTTTGCCGCCGTCATCCCGCGATCAAACACTTACCCTTATCTACAGTACACACAGCTTTTGGGTCATTTCCCTATCAACAAGAAAGTAAAATGCGCCTTGAATGATTTTAAATGTTGAACTATAAGATTGAATACCAAAAATGTTTCGTCGAAATTGTCCTTTTAGAGAAAACAAAGTATAAATCAAAGACTGTATGAATAGATAGAAAATGGTATCTTTACTACTTATCTCATGTATCTATGTTTCTACAAGCATCAACATCAAGCTTCCACCATATAATAATGATGATAATAATTATAATAATAATAATAATAATAATACATATGTATGATTTTTTGGAATATTAACATTTTTTCCAATGCCTTTTTATAAATTTAGTTGTAATCCATGCAAAACCAAAGCTGGATGGAATTCAGCATTCTGCGGTAACAAGTACCAGATAAAAGTATGATAACATTAACATGAATGTTCTCCCCAAAACACAAAACTGCAGCTCAGTAATTTGAGTTTTGAAAAAAAATATGGGAAAGAGGAAAAAGCAGAGGAGAAGGAATAAAAGGAGGAAGAGAAGGCGGAAGAGAAGAATGAAGAGGAGGAAGAGAAGGAGGAAAAGAAGATTGTTGCTGATGTAGCCTCGTATTGTTTTTTTATACCATGTAATAAAACGTAAGCTCAGTCATAGTTGAATATTTGATGCTCGTTAATGAGTTGACCGCATGGGTCTTATAAACTTTTCCCTATAATTACTTCACGAGAAAATTATTGTGAACATCTGGTCATTACTTTCTTATGTTATCTATCCCCAATGGGTTGCATGACCCCATTTTACTGACTGTACTCTGTTTTTTCTCAACTTTTAATATTCTATTGAAAATTTAATGAAGACCTTTAGAGAATCGACATAAAAGACTTTCTGCTATCTTTACTATCGTCAACAATGTTTTGAAATCATAGTGGCGAGACCTGTTTCTAAGCCATTTATAAACATTATAAAGATAAAAGGCGGCCAGAACCGATCACTTGAACAATTAGGGAATGTGAAAGTACTGTTATACGTCCATAGAAGGCTGCTGCCCTTCATTAGACAACATCAATGGGACGTTAACATAGGAATTCTGGACATGATGTAATGTAAAATACGAGGCAATAACACGCACGATTATAGGCGAAATAAGATAGATATCGAAAGAGAGTACAGGATGAAATGAGCGCAGGAGGTGAGGAAAAACTGTTCGGATCGATTGGACGCTGGCTGGTATGGGGAAAAGTGATTTTGGTAGCCGCGGGGAGGGGCGGGGACGAGAGCTTGAGAAACAGAGGAGGGGAGGGGAGGAGGGTGATAAGCGTGGAGGAGGGAGGGAAGGATGACGGTACGGCGGGAGTGATAGTAATGATTGTGTGAATGTTACCCTAAAGGGTCAAGAGAAAAGACACAATTGATAGCGATGGACCCTGGTAGCTTAGAGTGTGTTGTGTGTTTGTTTGTTTGAGCCGGGAGAACGCCGTGATGGTATACGTGATGGTGATGTATAGCAAGGTATACGTTACATTGGTACTTACATCATATCAGCTGGGATATACGTGTAGTACCCTATTCTCTTTATTTGCGGTCATGATCCAAGTGCCTGGCTAAGTAGATACAGACACTGTTTAGGTAATCGGTTCGAGTTGATGTTATCCCAGTATTAATCATGTAAACCGCTCTAATTTGCATGTCGTAAGCTTAGGGATATCAAAGGGGTTTTTATATTTTCGTAAACTCGCAGATTTATGCCCAAAAGGAATGGATAGTATATGCGTTCAGAGTTGTTTTTTGGTTTTTTTACGGCTCGTGTTTTTTATCAAAATTTAACAGAGGTATATCCACAGTTAAAAAAACATTTACAGTCATGGGTCTTAAAGAATCGTTAGCCCCTTTTTTTTTTTTCCTAATTTTATTTTGAATGAAATTAAAAAAAACACTAATCCCAAAAATAATTGATTTCCGGGCCCTATTTCGTAAAAAAAACAGACTTTGAAAAAAAGCGCGCAAAAAAAAAAAAAATTTTCCCTTTCCAAAGTGGTGATTTTGAGAGGAAGAATTTGAGGGTGGAGCCGCTAAAACCGTGGCCCCCGAGATGAAAGGGCCCGATAGATCGCCCGTGACGTCACACCATGAGGATCTCGGCGCTCGACCGCTCCGTCCCCTACAGGTTACTTTCTCTTTCACGCTCTTATTTAGTCTTTAATCTGAATCCCGGGTCTTATCATCAATGGGGGTGGTGGATTGTTGTTTTTGTTTGGTAGTGGTGGGGGGGGGGGTGGTGGTGGGGTGGTAGAGGTGGGTGGTGGTGGTAGAGGTGGGTGGTGGTTTTTTGGTGGTGGTGGTATTTTTGTTGTTGGGGTGGGGGTGGTGTTGGGGTGGTGGGTTTGGTGGGGGTGGTGGGGGTTTGTGGTGGTGTGGGGGTGGGGGTGGTGGTGGTGGGGTTGTGGTGGTGGGGTGTGGTGGGGGTGGTGGTGGTATTGTTGTGGTGGGGGTGGTGGTAGAGGTGGGGGTGGTGGGGGGTGGTTGTGGTAGAGGTGGGGTGGTGGGGGGGTGGGGTGGTTGTGGAGAGGTGGTGGTGGTTTTTGTGGTGGTGGTGGTGTGGTGGTGGTGGTGGTGTTTTCAAATGAAGGGCCCATTAATAACATCCATAGATTTCAGAAAGCCTTCGACAGTGTGAAAAGAAAGCCCCTTAATTGAATGCCTAAAAAAGTTCAGGATACATCCAACAAATTGAGTATAAGTGACATATCCTAAATGCAAGACCATCCTGTATCAAACAAGAGATATAACAAACGGATGTCACCAGGGGAATAAGGCAAGGTTGCGGGTTTTCAACATCACTGTTTTAATGATAACAATATCATCCTCCTACCCTGAACCAAAAAATATTGGATTTAAAGATGAGAACTCTTATCCTTCCCTTTGTTTTAGCAGATGAGGGCCTTTTTTTAGCAAAAAGGAATCAGGTGCCCTAAACATGACTTGACCCCCATCTTAGCAGCAAGAGCAAGAAAAACCCGTCAACAGTTTTTAAAAAAGAGCATAAACCAACAATACCAACTGGTTAGTACAAACACGAAATAATGACAAATTAAAAATTAAAAGACATTACAAGAAATGGAAAGCAGAATATAAAAAAAGAGACACTTAGATTTTACAGAACATAAAAAAACACATAAAAGAAAGACTTTTATGATAAATGATGAATCCATCAACTTGTAAGTTGCAGAAGAAATACATGAAACAAAACAAAAAACTACAGGAACAGACACACCCCGGGAACACAGCATGCAGACAGAAACACGGATGCAGAAATTAGAACACTTCCTTTTACAGTGCGAGGAAATAAAGAATAAGGAAACATTTAAATTTTTCTACAAGACAACCATACAAAGCTTAAAAATTGAACATTTTTACCCCTGCAGATGACAGGATCAGTGTGAAGAAACAAATTTTGTTACTGATGTGGAAAAAAGGAAAAGCAAGAACATTGATTAGCAAGCAAGAAAGCCAAGCTTTCCAAGAGATTCACAAGTATAAGCAAAAAAAGGGGGTGATAAGAAAACAAACACCAAAACAATTCAGAATCAGAAAAAAATCCCCGATACAAAGGGTTTTACCCCCAATTTCATCGAATCTTATTGGATACCAATGGTAATTATGAAAAGTGTAATTTTTTTATATCACCATTTTTTTAGAGGTGGGGGCATGGGGGGAAATGGGGGCCCGTTTTTGTGGGGGAATGGTCAATACGCGAAATCTGAGACCCCCCCAAATTTTTCACGGTTTACAGCATAACTGCTGCCCAAAGATTTTACAGAGTACTCGAGATACATTTTATTTTAGAGATGTTAGATGAAATGGTTTTCAGACAAAGATTTGAACCGAAACCTAACCTAAAAAAGGGCTTTATTTTTGACTTAAATATTTAGTTTTGGTAATATTTTTACTTGTAAGGTTCTCAGGAAAGCTAGTCCCTTATGGGCTTAAAAACAGTACGGGCAGAGTTAAAGTCGAAAAACCCCGGGAAAATAAGAGAGGTGAAGGGAGGGGCTACGGGATTTCGCGCTGACAATATTTCACGAAACACCCAATTCGTGAAACCACATTTTTCACGGGGCCCAGTGTAATCCTTTTAATTTCAAAAACATTGTCAGCCAAAGCAGCATGACCCACTAGCTGTGCCGGAGGTAAATTATGCACGTAACAAAACACAAATGAAATTTCTCAAAATTTTAGTAAATTTTTTGTAAACATAGCATCCGCCATTGTAATGTACAAACATTTCGTTTTGAGCCTTATAAGTATGTAGTATGCTAGACTTCCGTCTACTTCTTTCATTTTAGCAATAAAGCTACTACAAATACTCAAAGATCATAGACTCACCCGACTGGCCGTCGGTAAAAAAAATTGTCCCTTTTGATTAGCCACTGGCTGGCAAGCACCTTGTCTTTTGGGGAAAAAGAAGTATACCACTCTGGGGCGTTTTCTGATTTTTTCTTTGCAATTGGGCACACAGCACAAGGACGGCATTTTGCGGGTACTTTGAAAAAATAGCTCCTGCCGAACAAAAGAAAAAAATGATACAAGTACGCCACTACACACGCCCTGACGCCTTCGTATGTAGAACAATGGGACGAGCCAGGGCCCATGGGTGGCGCCGCGGGATCCTCATGCTGGACGTCAAGCCTTCACCAGGCGTTTGTAACAGGCCTTGTCCTCGGTGGTCTCGCTAAACTCTTTTCCAAAAGCGTGCGCGATCGGGCGTTCGAGTTGCCACCGAACGCCCAACCTAAAACCCTTGGGCCTCTGCGAGGGTGACGTTAGACAAAAACAATGGCCGCCCAAAAAGAGATGAATTTGAGAAAAATTTATGCTATTCTGCCAATTTCATCGAAAGACTACAATGTTTCCCGCAGCATGCATTGACATGCACTGCTAAGTACGACGGGCCTATTTAAAAATCATGAAAAAGGGGAGTAAATTTGGGGTTAATTTACGATATTATAGGGTCCCAAGAACAGTGGAGGGGGATAAATTTATTAAATTACATTACATCCCCTTATTAAGATTAGGTATTTCCTAGTATTTTTTAAAATATGTGCAGTTTAAACCCCCTACAAGATCGGTGGTTTTAGATTCCTGAACGTTTCATTTCATGTAAGGGGTATTCTAAATCCTACAATAGCCGGAGGGATATGTCAGTTTTAAAACCCAATACACGATCGTGGTTTAAGTATCCGCCGTTTCGTTCTCATCGCAGGGGTATTTTTGACCCATACAAAAAAAAAAAAAGGGGTTGGGGAGTGAGGTTAAAGGGTTTCGAATCAATGCCCAGGTTAGGTTTCTTAACTAGTGGGGGATTATGGGGGAGAACAGCCCCCAGTTTTCAGGGGGTTGAAGGTTGAAAAATGCACATTTACCGCCGGGAGGAATAAAAAAACAAGAAAAGGGCGGGGGGGAGCGAAACCCCTGCCTCAGTGAGCTAAGGTTTTGTAACAAGCCAGGTTGCTAGGTTAGTTTTTGGTCGGATGGGGTAGCCCCGCCAGTTAGGTAAATCTTAAAAACAAAGGCTCCCCCCTCTATCTTTTCTTATAGCCAACAAGCTTGGGGATATGGTGGGAAACCCGGAGTTTTTTTGGGGGGGGAGCAACATAAGGGAAATATGGGCCCCCCCCAAAAAAATCCCTAAACTAGGATATTTCCCCGTTCATTAACTTTTTTGGGGGGAAAATTTCCCGATTAAGTCTATTTTTTTTCTAGGGATATTTCCCTAGTTTAGGCTTTTTTTTTTGGGGAGCCATATTCCCCATGGTGTGCCCTTTTTTGGGGGAGCAACATATAAGGGAAAATTTCCCCCATAAAAAAAGTCCCCGAACTAGTGAAATTTCCCTAGTTTAAGGGTTTTTTTTTTGGGGGGCCATATTTCCCTTCGGGGGTGTCCCCACCCAAAAATCCCGGTTTCCACCAGTCTCCAAGCCGTTGGCTATAAGAAGAAGATAGGGGTTTGAGCCTTTATTTAAAAAATGACAAACTCTACAGACCTAACCCAGCACCCCTCTTTGCCCCTCTCTGTGCACTAACCTAACCTGCCCTAACCTAACCTAGCCTAACTACTCTAACCCAAAAAGGTGGGGCTCGTCCCCCTCGACCAACCCCAAAAGGGTTTTACCCACTACTTAGATTCGCACTACTTTCCAAATTGTCCATTTCGCATCTCGCTGGGGCTTTGTTTTTCTCAGGGAAACCCGAAATTTATATGGCCAGTAGGAAAATGGATCGGCATATTAAAAAAATTAACAGAGGGTTAAGGACATAAATAAATACGTAGAGCCAACATTTTGGGTAGCTAGCGTGGGCCCTTGTTTTTAAGATGTTCCCCCCAGTTATTTCAGAGAGTATTGGTCAAAAGGGAGTATGGTTGAAAAAAGCATATTTACTTTTTTTCGTGATTTCAATTTTTTATACCTTTTTTTTATACAGAAATACGATCCCCCTTTAATCTTAAATACCCCTTCTTCACCCACCCGTTAGAGTAGGTTAAGTTTTTTGGTTAAGAATGGAAATTTATTTGGGTTTTATTTTTTTCTAGTTAGGATGCATATATAGGGCCCCGGGGGAGAGTGGCGGGGAGGTATTTCAGTCCAGGGTGTGTAAATGGGCAGCAATGATATGTGATAACGATTTATAATTTAATAAAGCTACTAAACAATCCAGATTATTTGTTTGAAAAAGTAGGTTATCTTAGCAATTTATTTTGTTTGGTAAAAATTTAATTAGGGTTTAAATTTAAAAAATAATGTTTGACAAAACAAAAAAAATAAAAATGAGGGTTCTGTTTTAGAAGTCCCGTTTCTGTAAAAAATTTCCTTCAGATTTTTCCCAAAGTGGCAGGTTAGCTATAAAATATGAAAACTTGAATTAGAGGAGAAAAAAACTTTATAACATAAGCATTATTTTATACAGACTTGACATTTTAAGCGAACATGAAGCATTTTGTCAAATCAATTAGCACTGCCCAATTTTTTATTTTATTTTACGCCTATTTTCGTGACAGTTTTAGTTCTTGATCTCCCCGATATTTTTTAAAAAACACAATATAAAATTTAATAAGTTTTTAAAAGTATTTTTGCACAGAGATTACAACCAGGTGGGAGGGGGGTATCCAAAAAAGAAATAACTTTATTCTTCATTTTTTTATTTTTTTCCAAGTGGAACTGTTTCAAAAAAAATTTCCGCGTCGGCGAGGTACCACGTCGACGACAGGTCTCAGTTGGTGTTCTGCGAGAATTTCCCATTTGGGGGAAGTTTCAAAACCGTTCACGTATCCCTACACCCTCCCCCAAAAACACTTAGCGCCACTGACTAATTCGTCAGGCGCCCTATATTTCGAAATTTTTTCATAAATACAGAAAATACAACAAAAATACATAACATACATAAGGGGAGTGCCACTAAAAAGGGAGCACAGTAGTTTATATTAAATACCGTCTTCAGTGGCAATACAAGTCTATTTTGATGCATAAAATTTGTAATATTTAGCGCTGGCGACAAAAGTGATGGGACTTTTTGTTATTGACGGTAGTTGGTTGACGGTGCCTGAGATTCCCAGCATTTCACCTCTTCAGCGAAAAATTACCATTTCAACAAAAACAAATAGGCGTCAGGTAGTAGGCGTACGCCCTTACACTTCCGTACTGTGCGGGAGGGGAGTAGAGGAAAATGGGGGGAGGTCAAAAACCCCAGTTGGCGTGGGGTCGTTTTTTTCCATGGTAAAGGCGGGGGTTTGCTTTCTACCACTGCGAGGCGCCCAAAAAGGTTTTGGTAGAGGGGGACAGAAAACCCGAAAGGCGCGAGCCGCTAAATTCTTCTTTTTCCAACGCAGCCCAGGATACGAATGTTATTGATGACGTCAGAGGACGAACCTCCCAATGTCAACATCTGTCTGACACCTGTCGGCAAAATGTTATGATGAGCGATTGTACTTTGGTGTCAGACCCGTGAATATGTTTGCTGTGAAGATCTAAAGTACGATGCTCAATCTGAGACCGAAATAAATGACGTTGCTCGCGTTTTTACTATGAGGAAAACGAAACCTCAGACCAGAATACGAGGCGGATGAACAGATGTTAGCGGCAACAAAAAAACCCCTTACACACAACTACCCCTTACACAACAACAACCTCCTTACACACAACAACCCCTTACACACAACAACCCCCTTACACACAACAGGCCCCTTACACACAACAACCTCCTTACACACAAACAACCCTTACACACAACAAACCCCCTTACACACAACAACCCCTTACACACAACAACCCCGTACACACAAGAACCCCTTACACACAAAAAACCCCTTACATACAACAAAACCCCTTATACACACAACAGCCCTGTCGGGTGGCAAGGTTTGGGAGAGACGTGAGTTTGCCCAAAGTGCAGCGTCCCTGTGCATTCGGTCAGCGGTTCGAGTCCGCCTAGTTCGTGTCTGACGTGGCGGCGCTTTGTATAGTCAATAACCTTGTAGTTGGTACTTGCAAAGTGTTAGATAGGATGAAAAATCTTATCTTATCTTATACACACAACAACCCCTACACACAACAACCCCTTACACACAACAACCCCTTACACACAACAACCCCTTACACACAACAACCCCCTTTCACACAAACAACCCCTTACACACAACGTGTATCCCCAAGCGGCCGTGGGCTCCATGCGGCCGCCTACGGCAATTATAAATAACTTTTAGGGGGTTATAGCGAGGCACCGAGATGACAGGCCTGATACATCGCCGTGACGTCACACCATCTAGTGCCCACCAGCTCCACTCCCCCTACAAGTATACCTATCTAATATATGTTAACAGTATGAAAAAATATACTGTTATCTTTGGAAATGTTTTTTTCTTTAATATTATCAAATAAAAAACCGTAAAAACACATTAAAGAAATGCCATTATGGGGGCTCTCAAGAAATATGCATGAACTTAAACTCTTCGCCATTTAATATTTGCGCGAAGACATTTTACATGAAGAATATAATAGAACAGATTAGTAGCTTCCCTTGATAATTTTTGTTTTCTGATAAAAAATTAACAGCATGCATAAATTACCGTTAACTAAATAAAACATCATAAAATCGGGTTTTTTTTTCCCTTAAAATATAGTTTATCAGTAAAAAGAATACTGTTATTTTTGGGAAAAATGTTCGTTCTATAATATTATATAAAAAAAAAAAGTAAAAACCTAAGAAATGCCATTATGAGATCTAAAGAAAAGCATAAATTTAAAAACTTTTTCCCCATAAAATATTTTCTCTAAAATTTTTTACTGGAAAATATCAATAAAGCGGATTTTTAATTAGTTTTCCCTTTTGACTATTTAGTTTTCAAATAAAAATTAGCAGCTTTTAACTTTAGCTTTAAACTAACTAAAAAGATAAAAAAATCGGGTAATTTTCCCGTTTGATGATGTTATTTATTTATTTAAACGCAAATTTAGTTGGTTCAAATTTAATTTACAAAAAAAAATATATAATGGAAAGCAAAATTTAAATTTCGCTTCTATTATTTTCCATGTAAAATTTTCGAGAAAAATATTAAATGGCGAATTAAGTTCATGCATATTTTTTGAGAGTCTCATAATGGCATTTCTTTATGTTTTTTTAGGGTTTTTTTTAATTTGAAATTTATAAACAAACTTTTTCCGAAAGAACAGTATTCTTTTATACTGAAAAAACATATATTAGGTAGGTAATTTGTCGGGGAGCGGGGGGTGGGCCTAGATGGTGTACGTCAGGGCTGTACGGCCTTGCATCTGGGTGGCCTCGGTTATGGAGGTTAGGTTATTTTTGCTCTTGGGGGTTATGGTACACACAAAAAAAAAATGGTGCAGAAGGTCAAATTTGACATTTAGGGGAAAAAATCCGCTTCCCGGGGGGGAAGGTGAAATTTTTGGCACCTTAAAGGTCTTTGGGGGTGCAAACTAAAAAGGGCCCCCCCCAAATTTGCACCTTTCTTGATATTTATACAAGGGGAGGGGCCGGGGAAAATATTTATATTTTTCTGTTTTATTCATTATTTTATTTTTATCATTATTATTATTATCATTACTATATATTTTTTGTTTTTCTATTATCCGCATTATTACCAATATCTTTAAAATTTTCATCTTGATATTTTATCATTATGATTTTTTTTTTTTTTCATTATAATTGATTTTTTCATTATTATTGTTATTTTATCAACACCTTTCTAGAATTCTTAATATTCATTTATCATAATTGATATTATTTTTACTTTTTTATCTTTAAAAATTTATAGGTTAATTGATATTAATGATTATAATATTTTATTGTATTTGGGAGTTACTATAGTGATTGAAACAATAAAAATTACTTTTTTTAAAAACTAAAATAAAAAAAATGATTAAAAAACACAAATAATAATAATAAAAACACTAATCCCAATTATTACAAAAATTAAACAGTGATAATAAATTCTAAAAATAATAAAAAAATTGAGTGGTGAAAATTGTATAATGAAAATGAAAAAAAAGGTTTTTCCGACAAAAACAAATAATAATTATCAATATTATTAATAATATAATTACATTATCATTAATATTATTGTAATTTTTATTACTGACATTTTCATTATTATTATATTATTATATTTTTATTATTATTTTTTTATTATTATATAATAATATTTTTATGTTTATTATCACATCATTATCATATTTTTTTATTCTTTTTATATAACATAATTATTATTATTGTATCTAATAATATAAAATAATTTTTAATATAAATATATATTAATCTTATCCGAAGATTGAAGCCCCCATCTTTATTTAACTTATTATTTCTTTAAAATACCACCGACATTATTATATTATTATTATTATTATTAAGTTTGTGTTTCTTTTTATAAAAAATGTATTGATATTAAAATATTATTTCTCAATAACTGAGCGTGAATAAAACATAATTTGTATGACTGCACTAATGTTGTTGATTTATTTTAAACAAGACAATGTAGATGATGTTTCTCACAGTAAAAAGGGGGGAAAAAAAATGTTTGCTATTTCCTTTTTTGGGGCAAAACTAATGTCGCTCGTTATATATTTAAAGGGAAGTATAGGTTAAGTAGTACTTGTCTATTCTGATGACTTTAATAAAATTAGGATTTTAAAAGTAGACAACCGTGGGGTATAGAAGCGCAAAATACTTTTTTAAAATTATACATCTAGATATATATCCCATATATAAATTTTTTGTTTGCGGGAAATTCCATATAAAAAATTTCCCCATGCGTAGGTGTTTTACTTGGCGGCAAGAACTGGCATCGGGTCGCGCAAGCAAATTACTGGCACAAAGTGTACCCTACGGCAAGGTGCAACTTTGCCCCCCATAAGATGAAAATCTGTGAAAATGCTTTTTGAGGGTGCAAAATATCTCCTCTTAGGGTGCATATTTTGCCCCCATAAAAGGGGAAATTTGCACCTCTAAAGGTAGATTTTTGTGTCAAAAAATTGCCCCTCTAAAGTGCATATTTCACCCTTTAAAGGTACAAGTGAAACCTACCAAAAGGGTGCAAAAGTTGCACCCTAGTGTTAAGGTGAAACTTTGCCCCTTAAAGGTTCGAAGGGGTGTGACATCATTTTCACCCTCTGGTGCAAAACCTGCACTTCAAGATGGGTGTTAGAATTAAGATAGCTTTTATGGATGCAAAGGTCAATTTGCACCCACCCGGGTGCACAGTTGACCTCTAAAGGTGAAATTTTGAACCCATAAGGGTGCAAAGTGCCCTTAAAGGTAGATTTTACTCAATTTTGCCCTTCTAAAGGTGCATATTGCCCCTTTTAAAGGTACAAAGGGTTGCACCTACCATAAGGTGAAAAAAGTTGCACCCTTGTGTTAAGGGTGCAACTTTGCACCCTAAAGGTTCAAAATGTGTACTTTCATTTTGCAACCCTTAAAGGAGCAAAGTTGTACCTTTTTTTCTTTATTTAACCCAACCGGGTAGGTTAAACTTTTAGGGTTATAGTGAGGTTAGGTTATAACTTTTAGGGTTATAGTGAGTTAGGTTAGTAACTTTTAGGGGTTATATGAGGTTAGGATAGTAACTTATGTGAGGTTGATTAGTAACTTTTAGGATTTTATAGTGAGGTTAGGTTGTAACTTATGTGAGGCTAGGTTAGAAATTTTATGGGGTTATAGTGAGGTTAGTTATTAGTAATTTTAGGGGTTATAGTGAGGTTAGGTTAGTAATTTAGGGACATATCTTAGTTTAAACATATAGTTATAAGTTAAACAGAACGCACAATAAACATATACGTAAAAAATAGTTTGCTCCGTGCGACTGCCCTCTATATATGTGTTTCTACGGGCGGCCGCAATGGGGACGGCGGCCGCATAGGGTGGTACCAGTGTTTGTTGTGATGTGTGTGGTGAGAGTGTGTGTGTGTATTGGTGTGTTGTGTGTGTGTGTGTGTGTGTTGTGTGGTGTGTGTGGGGTGTGTGTGTGTGTGGGGTGTTGTGTGTGTGTGTGGTGGTTGGTGTGTGGTGGTGTTGTGTGTGTTGTGTGTGTGTGTGTGTGTGTTGTGGTGAGTGTTTTCACTACAAATCCTTGCCCAATTTCAATTTCCCTTTTCCATTTTTCCGCGCCTAATCTTTTTCAACACATTTAAGTTGTCGTATCAGTCGGAAACCGTGTGAAAAATTTTGTCGAAAGCACAGCTGTCTTGCTGCACCCAAAAGGATGCATGCATGTGGCATATCGCAAAAAAACCCTATCAAAATCCCAAAAAAATCTTCAAGTACTATATTTATCTCTTGTGTTTACGTGCTTCTGATCAGCGCGGAGTGAGGAGGCCTTCCTCCTCTTACGTCACCGAGCCGTGGCGCATCGTCTGCCAGTTGCCAGCAGCGTTTCGAAGCTCAGGGAATTTAAGATTTTGATTGCGGATTATAAAAAAACGGCTGACTGGAGCAAAAAGTGCAACATATTTTGATACACTCGATAATGGCTATACTCTAACTACATCAAATCAGGATTGATGAAATGGTCTGGACGATTACTTTAAGGGGAGCGTCCGGCTAGAACTGGATATGCCATAACTACAGGAAATATGCGTGAATCAATGTAATATTTATGTTATGAAGTAGTGACAACATGTACACCAATATTAGATCCCAAGCTCCTTTCAAGCCCCCCTCCTTTCCGTGCCCTTTCACCCCTTTCTAAATGTTCAAAGCGCTATTTTTCCGTTATTATTGATCCCCTTCCACTTTAAAATATTATGACTAAGGCACGGCATAGTGGTGTACATTTCGCCGTTACATTTTTTTGTTATTTGCCTATTGTGATTTAAAAAAAAAAAAAAATTATTCTTCTTCATTTGTTTACAAAAACAAACAAAAATCACAGTTCATAGATATACAAAAAAAAACATCACGGTCGTTTGAAGAACAATGATTGTTCTTGCTCATAGTTTTTGTTTCAATGCAATCAACCAAATACTTGCTGAGAAATATAATTTTGAACATAGAAAAATCATGTTTTTTTTTTAAATACGGGCCGATGAAGTTTGTCCTTCGATTCAATCAATCAATCATTGGGGACAAACCGCCGGGGGAACGCGTCCCCTCGCCCACCCTACGACCCCCACTCCCGGGGATCACCATGCGCGAGTCCCCAAAACAGGCTCCTTTTCCCATACCAAGCAACTCTTTGACAGGAAAACATCAACTTGCCCCAGCCACGAGCCTTGTGTCGCCCCCTTGGCCTCCTCCACGCCGGCTTGTCTCTTACAGATACAACCCGATGGGAAGGATCGGCTTCAGGGTAGCGTGCCACATGCCCATATAGTCGAAGTTGGCGCTGACGGACTATGTATGTAATAGGCCTCGATTCAGTCTCACAGTGCAATCGCTGATTTTACACGTAATCATCCCAGCGATACCTCGTGATTCTGCGAAGACACTTATTACCAAAGGCATCGATTCGCCTCATCAAGTCGCTATTTAGTGTCCATGTCTCACAACCATAGAGTAAGACAGGGATCACAAGCGACTTGAAGATCCGGATCTTTGTCCTCCTGCACAGGTACCGACAACGCCAAATACTGTGCTGTCTTGATTCACAAGATAATCCTGGATGTCGCGCGATGTAGGGTGGGTAGTAGGGTGGGGGGAACCATCTTTAACTACGGAACCATAAAGAATTTTGCGCTAAAACTTCGAAATTATACTTCTAAAGGTGGTACCATTCTTCAGGAATTTTTTACAGTATTTAAAATTCTTTCCAGATTATTTTCGGATTTCTAGCCGGACGCTCCCCTTAAGGCCGGTTTCCACTAACCCCGTTGTACGGCCGCCGTACAACAACAAAGACGTCACAATGACGTCACAACAAAAAGTCTACCGCACCGCCGTACCGCTGTACGGCTGCCGTACACAGTTAAATTCAAGTCATCTCTCCCGCTCGGCGGTGTCGCTCGAGCGGAGTTGCCAACTCTGCCCAGTTACCACAAATACCACTCAAGCGATGATGATGGTGACGTCATTGTTGTTGTACGGCGGCCGTACAAGCGAGATAGTGGGAACCGGCCTTTAATCAATATTCACTCCCCACCGAGACTCGTAACCAATGAGTCACTCAGCACACACTCCTCTCAGGTGCCCTGGGGGGACATCCAATGACGCTTAACTCCATGGTTGTTAACTTAACATCTGTCATCAGCTGATTTGGTATCCAAAGAGGAGATGATGACGTCAAAGTTGCTGCTCACAAGGCAACTGCCTGTACGGTGGTTTTAAGGAAGCAACGTACATAAAAAACCTCATAAATTGAGTATATATGATATTTTCTGACTCAAGAACTGAACAGGGCAAATATACAAACGAAATTAGGCCATAGAGCAAACCCAGGCGCTTGTGGTGATTTTGTTATGTGGTGATGTGCCATGGGTGGTGAGTGGCGGCATCTCGACCCGGGTAGCGATGCCAGAAAGCCACCACGCATGGCTCCGGCAGACAGCACCTGCACGTATGTGGTGTGCACTTTTCCTTAAAACACGAGCCTCTGTCCACCCACCAGTGAATGGGTACCGGGTGTTAGCCTGGGGTTTGTGACTCGCCTCCCGAAGTGGTGGCTTCGGCCAACACAAGAGGAAGGAGAGCTACGAAGCGAAACTAAGCGAAAGAGGTCACAAGAAAGAGGAAGAAGACCGGCCTATTCCTCGGAAGGAATAATGGAATAGCTAAAGAATACAAGGAAGTACAAGCCACCGGCGTGTTAACCGCGTGTATGTGGAGGTGGAAAGAAGTGTTGAAGCGACGGAGGTGACACAGAGGATGAAGGAATGATGGAATAAGCTAGAGAATATAAATAAGTACAACACATCGGAGGCGCGCATGTAGTGGGAACAAGTGTTAGAGGTTATAAGCGACAGAGATGGTACAGGGAATTATGGAATGAAGGAATAATGGAAAAACTTACTTTTTGAGAAGGACGACGAAGCTGAAAGTTTATGCGGAATGAGGATTGGAGGTAGATATCAACAAGTTTGATATGCGGGTATAATGCCTGCCTCGTGATTGGCTGACACGTTTGAGACACAATCGATTGGCTGGCACGTTTGTTTTGACACAATTGTGATTTTCTGGCGAGGCTGTGACGTCATTGTAGTCGCTCAGCCACTCAGCTATGAGCAACCACGTACCACCACTGCCTTGTCTCGTCCTTGGATACCAGTTAACACCGGGGTGTAGAAATAGAGGTATGTTGTTGAGCTAGTACCATTGGCGGTAAACTCTCTTTGGATCCTGCCCTGGTCTTTCATGCCTGGTACGTCAGACTGGGAAGAGGCTTCGGCGGGTCTCTACTCTGAACACTCAAATTGCAATCTTAACTTCCATAATTTATCAACAGCCGAGTACCGTGGTTATCGACCCCATTATAGCCAATTAAGGGCAATGAACAACCCTGACAAGCTCAATAACGTGTATGTGTGTGTGGGGGGAGGGTTGACAAGCCTCTATCGTTTAATGATGGCGTATAATGATGCTCTGCTAGTAAACTCCGACGGGTATCAACCAGCTCCTGTATTTTGGCGGATGTGTAATCAGACGGGGTGTTGGGAGGGAAAGGAGGCAACAGTGAGGTGTTCAGCTGGTTGGAAGAACTTTGGAAGTCGCATCTTTTAAGTCTAAGTTTCATCGCACAGATCCTGCCATTACCCAAACGACGCTTTTTTTTTCCCAACCAACGTGAATTAGAACATCGGGAACATCGCCAGCGGCAGCACCGGTACACGTCATGAAGGCGGTAGGAACCAGGCGAAGACGTTCTTTGCCACAACTTATCTGATCAAAACAAAAAATATCAAACCATTGCAGTTTTTCTCAACTAACAACATATGTTTTTCAATGCTCGGTTGTATCAGATTTGGGTGATGTGACTCATTTTCTCTTGACGACAGATTTTGTATGAAGGATTCGATCATTGGGGACTAGGGGATCATGGCAGCTATGTGAATAATGGCCCAGAAGGATGAACGAAAAAACCAAGTCCAAGCATCATTAGGCAGTAGAGGACTGCGAGGAGCTGTTTGACCACAATGGGGCTTTTCTGGGTGTTTGGTTGATCCAGTTGGACTTTAATTCCTCTTCATTTTGCGATGCTCAGTTTGTAAACACAATTTCATGGCTTCTTTAACTCTCCTCTCCACGCTTCAGTATTCGTCGTCTTTTAATCGGGATAAATCCGGGTTTTTCTGAGGAAGAATTTCCTTTCTGGTTTTTCTGCTCTGTTAACAAAGCTTTTAGTCCGAACATTGCTAAATTTATGTAATTATCTGCATTTTTTTTCTTTAGCTCCGAGGAACGTCATCAGGGTAATTTTTCTTCCTCCTTTAAAGATTCAAAGGACGATGCTCAAGGCGGTAAAACAACAGTTTCCATTAGCTGAGACTGGAAGACGAATACCTCATAGAATAAACATTTTGTACACGATAAGTCCAATAATTGTGATTGCTTTTATCATCTCCATAGTTGTCTTGAGTAGTGAGATAGAGACTAGGATCGTTATGAAATGAGTTTTCACAGCACATCGAAGTAGAAAGGGACTGGTAGCTATCTAGAGATGCACCAAGGAAATTATGAATTAGTGACGTCGGCGCTCCAAAAAACCCTCGTGGATGTGCTCTCCAATTAGAGTCTCTTAAGCCTGTGTTACCCCTAGTTTTAACTACACTTTGAGCAGGGCATCATGAGGGTCACAGACAGGAGAGCATATATTTCAAAAAAAAAAACGTATTTTATTGTGTTTGAAAGACTCGTTTTACATCCAGTTAACACACGTGCATGCTATCGATATATAGGGTTCGGTGCGTGCCATTCTTTTCGCTTTATTACTGTAGTAAAAAAATTATGTATAAAGACAGGTGCGCAAAACAATGGGCACCGTTGTGGACTTCTAAAATTAGAAATAGTGGCGTTTTCCTTATCTTCGTAATATACTTTACCTGCCTCTCTGCAGGGTGGTGGCCTCGGCCAACACTAAGCACTAAGGAAACAAAAATATATAATGTAGACATGCATGGGAGACGGACCATATGAACGTAGCTCACCATTACCAGTACCAACACTACTACTACCCAAAATTACTAGTTACCAGTTCTCAGTCGTTCGTTGTCTGGTGGGGAGACAAGACGTGCTCGAGCAGTTCCCGTGTGTGTGTTGAGTCAGGTCAGAGAGGATTAAGATGGGGAGCTGCAGAGGAGATTAGCGTCGGCATGGCTAGTGGAGGGCGACGGTGTGGATAGTTTGGAGGCGATGGTGTGTTCGTCAAGTCGAGGGTGTTTTTGGAGGTGAAGTGGAGGAGAAGTGGGGGGAGAGGGTGGTGTGAAGGAGTCTGAGGTGAAAACGAGTGTGGTAGAAGGAGGGAGAAGGGTCGAGGGGGACTGCAGTGAAGGTTGTGGAGTGGCACTTGTCTATTTGGAGGCGATTGAAGGCCTGAAAAGGTGCTTTGTAAGGGAAGTGAGTGATTGAAAAAGCGTGGGGAGGAAGCAGGAAATAGGATACGATCTCTTAAGTAGGAGGTGAGGTCCAGTGGAGTGAATAGAGGTGCA
>JACEEZ010024061.1:0-2500 GCA_016584305.1 Chionoecetes opilio
GGAGGAAGCCAATATAAAAGGAAAAATGTCAAGAGGAAGGAAAAAAAAAGGAAGTGTGTATTCAAGGGGAAATAGAGGAAGTAAGTGTTCAAGGGGGAAAAAACTAAGTATGTAAACAAGGGGAAAATAATAGAACGGATGTATTTGTTGTTGTTTGAGAATTGAGATAAATAATATGATGTAAGGAGACATAGTAAAAGGTGATGATTTGTGTATTGAAAGAGGGAAGAGAAAGAGGGAAGAGAAAGAAGGGAAGAGAAAGAAAGAAGGGAAGAGAAAGAGGGAAGAGAAGAGAAAGAGGGAAGAGAAAGAAAGGAGGGAAGAGAAAGAGGGAAGAGAAAGGAAAGGGAAAGAGTAAAAGATGGCAAAGAGGAAGAACAGAAGGAAGGAAGAGGAAACAAAAGATGAAGAGGACCAGGAGGAGGTTGTTAAATAAGAGACTAAAAGAAAGAAACGAGGATAAGAGGAAGGAAAAAAGCAGAAAGAAGAAGCAATAAGAAGAGGAATCGAAGGAGGAAAACAAAGATGTGAAAATGACAGAGGAAGAGAACTAGGAGGAGGAGGAGGACGGAGGAGGAGGAGGAGGAGGAGGAGGAGGAGGAGGATGGGAGGATGGAAGGAGGAGAAAGAGCAGATTGACAACTTTCTCCACGCACCAGTTCCCCGACTCCTACCTCACCACCCACGCTCCTAAAGCACCCGATTTTCCCCTCCCACGCACACACAACACACACACACACACACACACACACACACACACACACACACACACACACACACACACACACACACACACACACACACACACACACACACACACACACACACACACACACACACACACACACACACACACACTATCTATATCAATCAATTTCAACTCAGAGAGAAGAGAGAGAGCAGAGAAGAGATGAGAGAGAGAGAAGAGAGAGAATGAGAGAGAGAGAGAGGAACCTATGCCCATTCACTTTGAACTCCCTTGCTCGTCAATAGTGTTATGGTTACTCAATTTTTAAGTGAATAAAAATTTGTTTCGTCTATTTTTATTATTTCAAAATGACGAAAAAGAAGAGAGGAGAGGGGGGAGCAAAAAAAAGGAGAAGAGAGAGAGAGCGAGAGAGAGAGAAGAAAGAGAGAGAGAGAGAGACTAAGAGAGAGAGAAGAGAAGAGAAAAAGGAGAGAAGAGGAAAAAAAAGAGGCCCAAAAAAAGAGACGAAGGAGAAAGAGAGGAGAAGAGAGAGAAGAAACTGAAAAAGGAAGAAAAAGACCGCACTAAAAATACAAAGTCCAACTAAAAAAAAATAAAATGGATTTTCCCTGGAAATTGTTTTTTTCCCTCCTCCTTTGTCGTTTCGTTTTTTTTTTCCCGTTGACGACTGTTTTTTCTTTTTCCATTTATTGCCTGTTCTTTTCCCCTGTTTGTCCTTTTTTTTGTCTGTCTGTCTTCTTTCTCTCTTTTTTGCCTCTCTGTCTGTTCTCTCTTTTTTTTTGCCTCTCCGTCTGTCTCTCTTCTCTCTTTTGCCTCTTGTCTGTCTTTTTCTCTCTTTTTGCCTCTCTGTCCTCTCTTTTTTGCCTCTCTGTCTTCTCTCTCTCTTTTTGCTTCTCTGTCTTCTCTCTTTTTTTGCCTCTCTGTCTGTCTCTTTCTCTCTTTTGCCTCTTGTCTGCCCTCTCTCTTTTTCCCTTTTTCTGTCTGCTCTCTCTTTTTGCCTCCTGTCTTCTCCTCTCTCTCTTTTGCTTCTCTGTCTGTCCTCTTCTTTTGCCTCTCTGTCTGTCTCTTTCCTCTCTTTTGCCTTTTCTGTCTGTCTTTTCCTTTTCTCTTTTCCTTTTGTTTTGTCCTCTCTCTCTTTTGCCTCTGTCTGTCTCTCTTTTTTTCCCTTCTCTGTCTTCCTCTCTCTTTTTGCCTCTCTGTCTGTCTTTCTCTCTCTTTGTGCCTCTGTCTGCCCTCTCTCTTTTTTGCCTCTTTCCTCTTCTCTTCTCCTTCTTTTTTTTTGCCTCTGTCTGTCTCTCTTTTTTCCCTCTCTGTCTGTCTCTTCTCTCTTTTGCCTTTTCTGTCTCCTCTCTCTTTTTGCCTCTGCCCTGTCCTCTCTTTTTGCCTTCTGTCTGTCTCTCTCTCTTTTTGCTTCTCTGTCTGTCTCTCTTTTTTCCTCTTGTTGCTTCTCTTTGTCTGTTTTCTCTCTCTTTTTGCCTCTCTGTCTGTCTCTCTCTCTTTTGCTTCTCTGTCTGTCTCTCTCTCTTTGTGCTTCTCTGTCTGTCTCTCTCTCTTTGTGCTTCTCTGTCTGTCTCTCTCTTTTTTCCCTTTCTCTGTCTGTCTCTCCCCTTTTTTCCCTCTCTGTCTGTCTCCTCTCTTTTTTTTGCCTCTCTGTCTGCCCTTTTCTTCCCCTCTTTTTGCCTCTCTGTCTGTCTCTCTTTTTGCCTCTCTGTCTGTCTCTTTCTCTCTTTTTGCCTCTCTGTCTGTCTCTTTTTGCCTCTGTCTCTCTCTCTTTTTGCCTCTCTGTCTGTC
>JACEEZ010024061.1:5000-7500 GCA_016584305.1 Chionoecetes opilio
CACACACACACCACACACACACACACACACACACACACACACACACACTCAACAATGCCCACATATCCCAACCGTTACACACACATGTTTTTCAAAAGACACAACTCAATCCACCCACGGAGGGAGAGAAGGACAGAGAGCACAACACACACACAGCACACACACACACACACACCAACACACACAAACACACACACACCACCACACACACACACACACACACACACACACACACACACAACACACACACAAACCCCACACACAACACACACACACACCACACACACACACACACACACCACACACACACACATATTAAGGGTGTGTAGACTGAGAGGAGAGACGTGTGTGAGAGGGATACTTAATGTTAATAGGGGTAATAGTAGACGTGTTGAGATGAATATAAAACTGCTTGTTGGGTTGTACAGGATAACAAGTTGGAGTGTTACAAGCATTAGTGTTACAGGAAAGATGCACAGTGCTTGTTTTTCTTGTTTTTCTTGTTACTGTTATATTTATCATCTTTATTATTTATTATTAGTTTGAGGGTTACAAGCTTTACTTAGTGTTTGAGAAAAAATATGCAGAGCTTGATCTGTAGCTTTTGTTGTTGTTATTGTTGTTATTATCGTTATCTTCATTATTATTTGTGGTAGTAGTAGTGTCATTATTATTATTGTTATTAATTATTGTTGTTATTATTGTTTTATTGTTATTATTATTATATTATTATTATTATTATTATTATTAGTATTGGTATTGTTATTATGGCGCGTCCTTCCCCGTATCGATAAGACCTTGCACGGAGGAGTCTGATACGCGAAGAAAACACGTATCTTTGCACACTGGGCCAGGCGGGGGATTAAAAGACCGTGTGGAGAGAGAGAGAGAGAGAGAGAGAGAGAGAGAGAGAGAGAGAGAGAGAGAGAGAGAGAGAGAGAGAGAGAGAGAGAGAGAGAAGCAGGCCACTAGTCAGAAAAAAGTATCTCAGCTTACACAAGTGACGCGGAATGACGTCACCGAGACAGTAATGTGAAGCATGGCCGCGACCGCCTTGCTCTGTATCCTGGCCTTGTTTGTCTGTGTGTGTGTATGTCTGTCTGTACGTATTTAAATGACCATCAAAGCTTCAATTTATACGTAGGTGAGTTGAGTATGTCTAAATGGCTGTTTAAATGTCTGTTTAAATGGCTGTAAATGTATTGTTGTTACAGGTTACTTTAGTTGTCTGTGTCTGTGTTTGCGTCTGTCTGTACGTATTTGAATGACCATCAATGCTTCAATTTTAGGTTAGTTGAGTATGTCTAAATGGCTGTTTAAATGGTTGTAAATGTATAGTTGTTATAGGTTACGTAGTTGTCTGGTCTGTGTTTGTGTCTGTCTGTCTGTACGAATTTAAATAACCATCAGTACTTCAATTTATAGGTGGTTGAGTATGGTTAAATGGTTGTAAATGTATAGTTGTTATAGGTTACGTAGTTGTCTGTGTCTGTGTTTGTGTCTGTCTTTAGAATTTAAAAGACATCAGTACTCAATTTATAGGCTGGTTGAGTATGTTAAATGTTAAATGTACGTATGTTATAGTTAGTAGTTTTGTTGCTGTTATGCTCTATGCTGGTCTGTCTGTGTACCATGATTTTTTTTTTTTTACTTCTCCAAAGGTGGATAGAAACTGGAAATCCATAATACGATTGTGTGAATTCTCTTGTGCAAATACTTGGGTACAAAGGATTTCTTGTGGGTGGACGTATGTGTGGTTTGATGTTGAATTCACGAAAAAACCCTATTGTTTATGTTTGATGTGAATGTCTACAAGAAAAGCAGGACTGTTTTTGTAGCATAATCAATGTTTCAATATCTGGGTCCTCTTGTTCTTTAGCCTCTCACTGAACCTTGGAGTGTGTTGATGGTTTTGGCAATAGTACTTCAATGATAATATTAATAACAATAGATTTGCGTTTGTATTAAGGTGCATGGGATGATAGGTAGGAATGTTATATGATGTTTTATTCCTGCGATCAGTGTGTGTTTCTTGGGGGTGTGTTTTGTGTGTGTGTTGTGTGTGTGTGTGTGTGTGTGTGTGTGTGGTGTGTGTGTGTGTGTGGTGTGTGTGTGTGTTTTATGTATTAATATATACTACTAGAAAAACTATGACTGCCTGATACATGATTGTTCACATCAAACAAAAAAAGTTATGATTGCCTTTTCAATTTCACACACACACACACGCACACACACACACAACACAAAACCCCACACACACACACACACACAACACACAACCCCACACACACACACACACACAAAAACACACACAACACACCAACACAGACCAACACACACACACACAACACACCCCACAACACACACACACCACACACACACCAAAACACACACACACACACACACACACCACACACACACACACACACACCGCACACACACACACACTCATGGTTATTCAAGAGCGTGGGAGAAAAACACCACCACCAACACCACC
>JACEEZ010024061.1:12500-15000 GCA_016584305.1 Chionoecetes opilio
CACCGGCTCGAACGGGGGGCTGGTGGGGTCGGGGGGGTCGGGGGGGTCTGCAGCATCCACCAGTCGCAGGGCCCGAGTTTGGGATGCTGTCCAGCCCCGAGTGTGCGAGGCTGCGCACAAACATCCGGGAGGGGGTGGGGCCCGTACTCAAAAGTTAGGCCGTATCGGGGCCCCTTATAGACCCAAGAGCTCCCCCGGGCCCGGGGGAATCTGGCTCCCCTTCGCGGGCAAAAGACCCGTGAGGGGCCCTTTTTTGCAATGTTTTTTTGAGGGTGGCCGTCAAACCTTAGCTCTCGGGGCCAAACCCCTACTCCCGAAAACCCTTGGGCGGCTTCCTGGAGGGGGGAGAGGAAAGCCAACCCCCAAAACCCCCGCCTCCCTTCCACTGCTGGCCCGGCAAACGGGGGGCCGAAAACCACCCTTGCCTGGTCCCTTTTCCCAGCAAAGGTTTACCTTCCAACGTGTTTCCCCCCCCCGTATAACACTCAGCTGCTGATTTTACCTCCCTCAGCAGCCCGCCCACTGTCATGGGCGCGGGGGAGGGGGCCGGGGAAAAAGTAAAGTCATCACGTAAGCCAGGAAATGCTTTCAGCTGCTGCGGGGAAAATCGTCCACGGAGATGTTCCCCCAGGGGCTGGCCCCAGCACAGGGGCTCCTCCTCTCTTCTTCTCTCTCTCTCTCTCTCTCTCTCTCTCCCCTTCTCTCTCTCTCTCTTTTCTCTTTCTCTCCGAAAAACTTATGAAAAAATACGTGGATTTTTGACGAATCGGGGAGAGAGAGAGAGAAGAGAGAGAGAGAGGGGGAAGGGGAGGGAGAAGGGAAGAGAGAAAAAAAAAAAAGAGAAAAAAAAATTAACTTCTGTTAAAAATTTTAAACGAAAAAAAAAAAAAAAAAATTTCCACGTAATAAAAAAAAAAAAAAATTTAAAGTGAGTTAATGAAGGATAAAAAAAATTAGCCCCTTTTTTATTTTTTTTTCCACATTATATTTTTTTTTTCCCAAAATTTTTTTTCAGTAGTTATTTTCCTTTGGGTATTTTATTTGTTTTTCCCTCTCCACCCCGGGGCCTCGTTTTTAAAACTCTCTCCCCCCTGATGCTCACTTACCCCTTTGGCCCCTAAAACTGGATCAACTGGGGGAAGAGAGAGAGAGAGAGAGAGAGAGAGGGGGAGAGAGAGAGAGAGAGAAGAGAGAGAAGAGGGAGAGGAGAGAGAGAGTTTTTTGTTAGTTTGATTATTGGGGGGAAATAGCAAATTTTTGTGTATATCCTGTTCCTTTTTTATTTCCCTTTCCCCCTCCTCCTCCTTTCCCCCCTCCTTTCCTTTCCCCCTCCTCCCCTCCTCCTCCCCCTCTTTCCTTTCCCCCTCCTGCTCCTCTTTCCCCCTCTCCTCCTCCTCCTCTTCCTCCTCCTCCTCCTTTCCCCCTGCTCCCCGCCCTGCTCCGTTTCCCGCTCCTGCTCCCCCTCCCCTCCTCCTCCCCTCCTCCTTTTCCCCCTCCTCCTCCTCCTCCTCCTCCTCCTCCTCCCCCTTCCCCTCCTCCTCCAAAACCCGCCAGGGAAAACCTAATGAAACTGTTGCTGTTTGTGTTTCCTTTGTATTCCTCCTCCTATTCCTCGGTGTTCATCTTGTTCTAATTTTCTCGTTGCAGTGAACATACTTTTATCATGAACATACTTTTCGTTTTTATTTTGGCATTAAATGTTGTATTGTATGGTTTTATAAGTACTTAGACCCAAGTGTTTTTGTGTGTGTTGTAATAGTGTAGTGTAATTTTTCTTTTTTCTTTAAAGGAATTTTTTTTTCGGGGGTTTCGGTGATTTCGGGGCAAAGGGGTCACAAGAACAGGGATGAAGTGTGTTGTAGCTTTACTTACTTTTTTGTCTTTTACTCTACGTATCTTTACTTTTACGTATGTATCTTTGTACTCTATCTTTACTCTATCTTTATTTACTTACTTTTTTTTCCTTTTTTGCACTTTATCTTTTTCGTACCATCTCCATTTTCATTTCTTTCGTTCTTACTTTGATTAATTTTTTCGTCTTAATTTTCATGGCTTGGAATTTTTATGTTGAATATCAGTCAGTCAGTTAGTTTGTTAGACAGTTAGTCAGTCAGTCAGTCAGTCAGTTACTCAGTTAGTTTGTTAGTTATTTAGTAGTTATAAGGGTTTGGCAGTCCAAACCCCCCCGTAGTTATTCAGTCCCCTCAGTCAGTTTTGTTTTTTAGTAGTTTGGGTTTGCTAGTTTGTCAGTTTGCAGTCAGTCAGTCAGTCCGTCAGCAATTTCTCTCTCTCTCTCTCTCCTCTTTTCCCCTTTTCCCCCTCTATCTCTCTCTCTTCTCTCTCTCTCTCTCTCTCTCTCTCCCCTCTCTCCCCTCTCTCCTCCCCTCTCTCCTCTTTCTCTCCCCTCTCTTCTCTCTCTCTCCTCTCCCCTCTCCCTCTCTTCTCTCTCTCTCTCCCCCAAGTGGGATTCACCCAATCCAAATATTTCTATCATCACATA
>JACEEZ010024061.1:20000-22500 GCA_016584305.1 Chionoecetes opilio
CCCCTGCAGCGTCCCCCCTGGTTATAAATCCCGATGGGGGCACTAATGACAGGGCCCTTATAACCAACCCCCGCACAGGTAAAAAGTTGTAGTAGTGCCCGTTTATGGGGGGCTGTTGAGACGGTGGGGGGGGTTTGTGTAGACGCGACTCGAATCTTTTTACGCAAGAGAGAAAGTATCAGGGGGGCCGCGGTAAAATTTAATTCCAGAAAAAACAGTGAAAAACCGGGGTTTTGATATGAAATATTTATCGAGGGGGTTTTTAAATGATTTATTGTTTTGAGTTTATACGTCTGAGGGCGCCCTTCCATCTTTACAACACGGTTTGTGAAAAGTTTTTGTTTCGTTCGTTAAAAAACCGTTTCCGCTTTTTTTTAAACCCGTTTTTTTCTAGTTGAGTTGACCGGTCAGGTGAAAAGATTTCTGGGACTACGCGTAAATCCTTTAAAGATTTTAAAGACTTCGATGAGGTCACCTCTTATCCTTCGTTTTTTTAGGGGGAAAAATTTAAAGTTTTTTTGGCCGATTTTGACGATTTACGCAAACTAGGTATATTTTTGGTTACTCTCCCCCCCTATTTTTTTTTAGTTTCTATGTCCTTTTTTTAATAGGGACCCAAAACTGCACACAGATTTAGATGGGGCGAACAAGCGAGTTAAAAAGAAAATGAGTAAAACTTTTTAGTTTTAAATGAAAGTTCGTCCAATAAAGCCAACCAATTTATTTTTCAGTTTTTAAATACCCCTTTTAATTGGTTTTCGGTTTGAATCTTTCGGATTATAAAGCCTAAATTTTTTTTACAACATTGTTAGTTTTGGGAAAACGTTCATCACGTAACTTTCAGAGGGTGTTATTTTCCCATATTAGTACATGCATGTAAGGTTTAAATTCATTTGCCCATGTTTTTGACCATTTGTAGGTGTTTAAGTCTTTTTTATGAGTTGGCGCTGAATTTTGTAAGGCATGTTTTGATTTTTGTGTCATCAGCAAAATTTTGATATCCCGCATGTGATTCCCCGTCAAAAGTCATTTATGTATATTTAAAAACAGGATAGGTCCGAGAACTGATCCTTGAGGAACCACTATTTACACTGGCCAGTCAGAAGAAATTTTCCATTAATTACCCCCTTTGTTTTCGACGAAGCCAGTTTTTATCCAATCTGAAAGATGGCCCGTTTTACATGAGCTTTTTTTTGCTAATGAGGCCCTTGAGGAAATTTTTTCGAACCTTTTTGAAAACGAGGT
The DNA here is from genome assembly GCA_016584305.1 of Chionoecetes opilio. NCBI lineage: Eukaryota > Metazoa > Arthropoda > Malacostraca > Decapoda > Majidae > Chionoecetes > Chionoecetes opilio. The sequence goes on from JACEEZ010024061.1 coordinate 21,246, forward strand.
AACTACGTCTCTGCCTCGTGTTGTCGACATTTGAATACACATTGTAAAAAAAACAAATAAGTTTTAGAGGCAGAGCGTTTTTTTTGAATCCCTTCTGCGAATCTTTGTTTTATGTGTTTTTTCTAAGAAAACAGTTTTTTCTTATGATGGATTCCCAATTTCCCCGAATGATGAAACGATTGGGCGTAGTTTCCGGGCGGCCTGTTCCTTTTTAAATTGGTGTGACTTTTTAGCTTCCATTTGCCGTTTCATTTCCCGGTGAGTAAAAACTTAAAAAGATGGAAAAAGGGGTTTAATTTCGTTCTTTGCTCTTTTAATATGCGTGGGAAATTTTTTTCAGGCCGGGCCTGTAATTTCGTTATTTACGCAGCAATTGTCAATTCCAAAGGTAATGAGTGGGCAAGTACCTTTTTTCTGGGTTTTCGGGGGGTGGAGTTTGCGGTTTTCACTTGAAGGATGCAAAAAATTTTTTTAAGTTCCGCCTAGACTTCTTTTCTGTGTGTTCGCTTTTCCTTTCCAACGGCCTATGGTTTTAACATTATTTTTTTTTTTTTAACAAACTGTAGAATCTTTGGTTTGATTTTCTCATTTCGGGAAAACGCTTTAAATTTTCTGTCGTTTAAAGATTTTTTGTATTTTCCCTCAATTCTGTCATGTCCGGTTTGCGTCTCATTTTGGTTTTCTGTGTTTTTTATATGCACGCTTTTGCTGCAAGGTTTTCCTTGATTTCGCGGGTCCACCTTTCGTTTAAATTGTTTTGAAAAAAATCGCCCCATAGCACGGTATGAGGTATATTGCTAAGTTAGGGAAGGTGAACAGCCATGCAATTATGTCTTTTCTTTCGAGAAACATCCAATCGGTGTTCGCTAAAATTCTTTTTTGTTTTGGTCTGCTTTTGATAATCAAGAACTTTTTTTTCTTTCGACTTGCTTGTTTACTGAAAAAAAGACAGGGGGGAAAAAGGAGAAGTCGGTGGCCCGGAGGAGAAAAAAAAGAATGGAGGAGGAGAAGGAGGAGGAGAAAGAAGAAAGAGGAGGAGGAGTTAGGAGAAGTCAAGTAGGAGGAAGAGAAGTAGGATGGTTAGGAGGTGAAGAAGGAATAGAAATGGAAAAGGAGGAATAGGAGAGGACAAATAGGAAGAATGAGAGTTAGAAGAGGTCAAGTAGTAGGAGGAGGAATAGTAGGATGGTTAGGAGGTGGAGAAGGAGGAGGAGGAGGAGGAGGAGGAAGAGGAGAAGTAAGATGGTCAGGAGAT